>VURO01019886.1:6886-54752 GCA_015108175.1 Pelvicachromis taeniatus
TATGATGATGCATATCCATCCAACTTGATATACAATTTTTAACATTGATATTTGGTTATTTAATTTGAATTTAAATCAGTTTATTGGCAATTTTTGTTTTCTTTCAGACACAAAATGTAAACAAATTTTTTTTCGTACATTTGTGATGTGTACATAATTATTTACTTGTTTTCACTGCTTGGATCAGCTGGTTGTTACAAACAGGTGTTGCCAACAGGGCAGTCGCTTAGTGCCCTCTGGTGGACAAACTATGCAAACCCATCTACACCAGTAGCGCGAATGAAGGGTGATCTCTTCAATCATCTCTTCATTCTTTTTTTCTATTTTTCCTTTATCAGCCCTGTTAAATACGGCTATTAATAGATCGATATCAGTAAATAAATATCGATATTGACAGATTGATATTGGTATTTATAGGCACTGATTAATACCGTAATATCGGCCAGTCGAGTTTGTAATCTATTCTGACTTTTCTTTATGTTTTGTTTTTTAGCATGAATCTCGGTACACAAAGTTACGCCTCCACCATAATCAATTGCAGAAACTTTGTGAATTCTGTTTTTTTTTTTTTTTTATCTTCTACCATCATTAGATATTATTATATTACTGTAATTATCAGAATTATGTTCTAGTTCTTGACTAATGCTTGCATAACCAATGGCATTGCAATCAACCACTTGTTGTTTCTGGTTAGCATAATTTAATGAAACAAAGCATGCTCACAAATGACTAAATGATAAGCATGCATTGTAGCTGCTTAACCTCTGGATGTTTGCAGTTAAAGTGATCCTGGCAGTGTGCTGTAGATCGTCAAAGAAGACAACCTGCACGCTTGCTTGCTCATTTTCCGGGAAAATAAATGAATGTAAGTTCTAAATCTATTACTCTTTAATTGAACTTTTATTGGGCTTTCACAAAATGATGTAACAGAATGTACATCTTGCTTTTAAATTGAGCTCACCTCACTACCCATACAATGACAAGTATGCATTATCCATCTGTTAAAATCCAGTAAAATTACATTGCTAAAATAAAAAAAAATAAAAAACGTAATATTTGGCATTAAGTTATTGTCGTTGACAACTAATGCCACAGGGTCCAGAGGAGGTTTTGTGAGGGTAACAGCAGTTCAGAGAGCCGACTCAAAGGCAGATGGTTTACAGCCAGATGTCAGGGAGGGTTGATAATACTCATTAGGAAGTAGAGCAGATCAGCAGCAGTGGTCTGGGACAGCAAGCAGGAGGTCGTTTCAAGACAACAGAAGTTAAGTCTGTTTTTCAGAACTTCTTGTAGGATGTTCGTGTTACAGGGGTCAGAGGAGGAGACAGTGTCCAAAGGTTAGTTTGAAGGATGAGGCTTGGCTGTCATCATTCTTATTGCAAAGCAAACAGAGGAGGGGGGAGTAAGCTGAGTAGCGCTGCGAGGAGAGGAGAGGATCGACTGGATTTAAAGTGGTAAATGGCAGATTTGCCACCAGATACAGGCAATGAAAGAGAGAGATAAAAAACTAAAACTCGTCCAAGAAAGCCAGACCTGTGGAATTTTCCTACAGCTGCTTGAAGTTTGCCCATTTGATTCACAAGGCTGTTTACGGCCAAGAAGCAGGTGGGAGCAGATAGGAGAGCTTAAGAGAAAAGAGGGAGAGAACGCCCTGAGGGAATTAGAGTGCAAGAATAAATGTGGAGGTCAGTGTGGAGACATGGGAAAAAAGTCAGCTGAAGTAAGTTAAAAGAGTTGAGCTGAGGACAAGCGGAAACACAAGAATCACAAGACATACCTAGTGGGAATGGTGTGAGGAAGTGTACTTGCAGAGGTCTGGTTAGTTCTGGTCAACAACATAAAAACAGACAAGACCAGTTAGTGGGAAAGGCTTTGTTTTTCTTCTTTCTTTGAAAAATGTCTGAATGATTCAGGAGGCCTACAAATAGACAGGGCTGGGGCATGCCAGGAATTACAGATATTTATTGTTTCAGAGCTGTCATCATATGGCAGAAAATGTCTCTTTTTGTGCTTGTGGTTGTTTTTTGAACTACTTATTTTTAGAAATACCTCAGTGCTTTTTCCTTATTATACGTTGTATGTCCCAATACTGATGACAAACCAGAGGTTTCTGGCCCCCTTTTAAGTCTTAGATTTATGGGCAATGCTTCATAATCTAAAAGTAAAAACAGTCTGAGGTTTTGGTATAAGCCAATAATTTATTTTTTCGTAGGCACATTAATATGTTTCCTGGTATTTCCATTATCACGTAAAACAGCAAAAACCTGACCCTGACCTCTGAAATCGTATGAGAACACAGTGACCTATACAGACTACTGGGTGACAAAGCTTCTTGAAATAATTTAGACTGATTTTTTTTTTTTTTGGTAAGTTTTTCTTTTTTTTCAAAATGTTGGGAACACTGACCAATAAAAAGTTACAGAAACTTCCATCATCTTTATTTTAGTCCTGTTATCATCCTAATTTTTGTTACTCTAGATCACTCTTTGTTAATTTTCTTAGCAGGGATGATTATTTTTGCATCTTTTTACAATGTATATACTAAATGTACTATGGAATTACAAGAAAAATTGGTGTGTCACATGTTTTGTTGAAGTCCTGAGCATTCATTCTCGTTTCTTCTGCAGGGATGAAATATGCCAGCTATTTTGATGATGGAGGCTGCTGTCTGACAGGTCAGTGCAAAATCTGACTTTGTTCTGGCTGGTGACTACAAAGGCAGCATGTAAGTCACATTATTTTCATACTTACCAAAGAGTTCAGGGACAAACTCTTGCTCCATCACCCTGAACTCAATGCATTTTGAAACGTAGACCCGGGCAAGACGACCTGCTGGAGGTCAAATCGAGCGTCAAATGGGGAAGAAAGGTGATTTAAATTACTTTGAACATTGCTGTTTAAAAGTAATTTGAACAGCAATGATGCTGTGAGCATTTCAAAAATTGCTAAACTACTTGTTGGATTTGCCAAACATGAGTGCATTTTTATTTTTACTGTATTTAGAAAATAAAATGTTAAGCTGTTTGGCTCTTTGTAAGTTAAACTGTTTGCAATCATTTCTAACACAATTTCATCTAACCCAAAAAACACCCCAGAACTGGACACAGCACCAGTCACAGGTTTGGTGAGTGTGTCAAAATATTTTACTGCTACTGTTTGTTATTTTTCTTTAAAAACCTCTGTCAATGTCACAGTGAGTTGCTAAGTGCTACCCCTGACCGCATAAAGCCCACTACCGACCAGTTTGTACTTCAAATTTTATTTAAACTCCAGTCTCGTTTGAATTGATAAACAAATTAAGGAAAGAAATGCAGGACTTTGACCTTTTTTTTTTTTTTTGCAGCGACTACTCTCTGTTTTCAAAGTTGGCACCAACTCCAACCACATGACAGTCATAAGGCACAATTTCAGCCTTCTCAGAATTAATTTTATTTATGTTCATCCCTCAAACAGATTCCCACTGTTGGTTCAATCAGTCCACAAAACAAGATCCCCATGACCTGAAGACTTTTCCCACACATGGATGTAGATGCAAGATGTAAAAGAGAAAATAGTAGTAGTTTTATTTAATGCATGGTCCCCTGTGTGACACACTGAAAGCCAAATCAATATGTTTAAACACGAAAAAGTTTGTTCCACTTGAGCGTAGTGGGGTGGCCACAGTGTCGTATCATCCTACAATAAGTTTGATTACAGTGAAAGTATTTTATAATGGCATATCGTCTTCATTTAGAGTATGGTAAGTGTGACATGACTATTTGACTAAAGACTAAGAAGTGCAAATCCCCAAAATATTTGTGGACTCTATCAGCCCAGCTGGCAGACCCGTTGGGTGATTCTAGAGTTTATACACTAATTAGAATGAAGTCTGCGTGCTGCTGTACACCGTCACCCAATCACACATAGGCCAAGTTCATTCTGCAGTGATTTAATTGCATACTTTAGGTCTGAGTTCTGCTTGGCCCAGTGGCTACATTGTACGGAGAGGACAAAAGCGTTTTTGTCATTGTTTGGACACTGAAGATGGAAGCAAAGTTTCAGACAGGGCGCTCTATTCCGCTCTATTCACTCAATGCAGCATAATTACGAAAGAATACGGAGGGCCTGCAGCGGTCCGTCCTCTATAAACATTCCCCTCCCAAACACACTTAAAACACTGACACAATCACCACCCAAAAACACATTTACTACACCATAAAAATTTGCATAAGTTGTTTTATTAATAGTTGTTGTCCTTTTATACGTCTTTTTTTGTTTGTTTGTTTGTTTCATTGTTTTCGTTTGTTGTTGAAGTGGACATCCCATAAAGTCAAGCCCTTGGCTGAGTTGTTCTCTGAACTAAAAAAAAGGGTAAGAGGAGGAGTGGAGCGGGATCTTCCTCCTCTATCTCTCACTCTCTTATCACACTCACAGCACCCCAACTCAACCGTTATTTTTCATGTTGTTTGAACAAAGAGTGTACCTTACAGTATATTTACACATCATACTGACTGACTGTTTTAACAATTTCCATTTAGATAATGCAAGGACGATTGAACTTTGAAGGTTTGCTTCTTTGTTTTCAGGTTCTTCTACAGTCTCCCCTTTCATCCCTAATCTTCTGTAGTGAGGTCATCTTCATCACCACTATATTCATCATCGCCGTTAGCATTGTCACCATAAAAATTCTGATCACTGTTATTATATTTATATAACTCTTTTCAATAGATTCCTCTCTGACAACTGTACAATCGTACACAGTGTTTGACTTTAATATATATTTTTGGGAATATATTATTTAGAACCGAGGAAAAGAGGAACATAATCCCAAAGAAAATATATTAGTATCCCAAAGTAACAAAATCATGCATGATTTAATGTCTTCATCCATAAAAACGAAACCAAAGAAAAAAATTAACATAAAGGATGGGATCCGATTTATTTACAAACTGATCTTGGCACTGCTTATTTATTTATTTTTTTCTGTCTCTTGCTGGAAACAGTAATGAAAAATACTTTTGGCTCTTCCGAGTGTAACATACTCCTGGTATTATAAGTCAGGGACCTGCTGTAAAAGCTGGTTTGAGAGACATATTCTTTTCTCTTTTTTTTAAAGCACAAAAAGATAAAAGAAAGAGAGGAAAAGAACAATAACAGACAGCTGATAAGGAAAGAACAGAAATGGTGCGTAGAAAACGTATTTCACTTCAACTTTAGACTGTGGCAGTTTCCTCTTTTAGGCAGAAAATCTGTGACGTCATGTTTACTGACTTCTTTTTTCCCCAGAAATACAGGCTCTCTCTGTCTCCTCAGGTGCCCTCGCCGTTTACTATTATTTGGGTGAAAAGCCAAAAGAGAGCATTGATTCTGCAGAAATTATTTTAATAAAGCAGCATTAATTGACTCAGGAAAACGAAACACAGGAGACAACGGTAATTGGAAACCGCCATTACAGGTTTCAGGTTTGACAGGCAGTTGGGGGCAGCTGTCTAAAAATTTTCCAGTGTTGCCTTGTCAAACCAGTGTCTGACTGAAGATCGCGCATGTGAGCAAACTATAAGGACGCGTATTGGTGTGCATGTGTTTGGGTGTCTCTGCATACTCATATTCAGTGCAAACATGTAGGGTAGAAATCCCACCTCAACCATGAACCATCAGCTCTGTTGTTTCCATTGAAACAATTGAATCTACAGTATTGTCCATCCCTCACTGTCTTACTAACTCATTTCCTTTCCAGTCCTCTGTTGCCCCCTCTTCAAAGAGATAAACTGCCGGGCAGGCTAACATGCCTTTGTATATCCAGCCTGATGGCAGGCTAACTGCAGCCCTCTTTTCACCCCCTACCGCCACCCCACCCCACCCGTGTCAGGTCCTAGCATAGCCCAATGTATTTCAGATTGTTCTGGATGATCACGTCCGTGACAGCATCAAACACGAACTGGATGTTGCTGGTGTCGGTGGCACAGGTGAAGTGCGAATAGATCTCCTTGGTCTCCTTGTTGCGGTTGAGGTCCTCGAACTGCCGTTGCACATAGACAGCTGCTTCCTCGTAGGTGTTTTGACCTTTGTAATCGGGGAAGCACACTGTCAGGGGAATGCGTTTTATCTTCTCAGCCAACAAGTCCTTCTTGTTGAGGAAGAGGATGAGCGACGTGTTGGTGAACCAGTTGTTGTTGCAGATGGAGTCGAACAGACGCAAGCTCTCAGCCATACGGCTCTGTGTGGAGGAGAAAAGGGAAGAAAAACGGGGGGGAAGGGATTAGATCATGAGAAAAATGACTTCATGACAAAGAAAATGTAGTGTTTAGTTTGAAATAACAACCCAAACCAGCCCAGTTTTTCACATTGTGAAGAGTTAAGAAAATAGACTAACTGAACTCTACTCATTCTGGAAGGTTGTGTCAAGATTTCAGGTAAATGAGCAAACGTTAAGAGGAAGTCTGAAGTCATCCAGCACATGTCACAGACATCTACTAGACTAGCCAAAGGTATGCCTTCTCTGTTATGTCAACACGGACTTGAGACTGAGACAGCCACAGACCTTTGTTTGAACTCTCATGCTCTCCTCTAAAACTGCCGATTACTTCTTCTTCCGACACTTGCTTAATCCAAGTCCTACATGGTGAAATGATCAGTCAGGGAAGACATTTTCAAGTCTTTAGTCAAATAAACTACTAAACTACTTCCCGAAAGAGTAGCTCACATATAAGAAAATGTGAGTGGCTCCTGTGAAACGCACTTCTATGGCCTTATATAGTTTGTCATAACAGAAACACTGTGCAGCTGAGACTTAGGAAAGCTTACAGAAGGATAATAAGAACAATACACAGTTCTTCCTCTCGGTGCCTGCCTCTTTTCTGTTATGGTTACTTTGGAAGCTGAAAAAAAAAGTATTTTTTCATAGCTCGCTATAACTGTTGTGGCATAATGACAAAGATCACCTTCAGCCGTAAACTTCAATAAAAACATTGGAGCTATTCAAAAAGTGGGTCAATTATCACATTTAGCCGTAGGACCACATTAGATGTCACATTCATTTTCTCTAAAGTGAGATAAAAAAATGGATTTCACAACTCTCTGATGGAAATTGCTGATGCCTGCCGTATCCTGCAGACAAATCTGTTAGTCATAAGTTAGACTAAGGATTGAACAGAGAGGACTACTATTAAGAGAAATGGGACTACCACAGTTATGTTTTTTTTTTTTACTTTATGCAGCTCATTTTTGATAGCCGTGTTGCAGTAATTTAAAAAAAAAAAATGCAGGTTAGGGGGCTTAAGAAAAAACAAAAAACCCGTGAACATGTGTATGTGTGCACTTCATTACAGCTGTGCTCATGTGATGTTGATTGTATAAGGCAAAGCTAAGAAAGAGAAAGCTGATCTGTTCATGGCATCTGCTGGCATGTGGCGAGTGGCCAGTAGCTTGTGACTGGGAGGTTGTCAGATGAAACGCTGCTGTTTAAAAGGTTACAGAAACAACATGATGCTCTGAGCAAATCACAAGATCTGCACAGCATGAAAAAAAAAGAGAGATACTAAGGGAAATAGCACAAGATTAGGCAATCGCTGCCAGATTCAAAGTAAACCCTCATAATTCAGTAGTGTAAGTGCATTATTTTTGGATAATGATGAAAAGACTGCAGTTCTGAGAAACTTGTATTACAGGTAGCCCTTAGATACTATTCCAAAAAATGCAATTTAAGCTGTTAATGTGGGCCAAGAAGATTTTTTACATTTTATTCATTCCAGTGTTAGTTTTAAGCTATAAAAGCACACTCACTCACATATACATCACAATCTCCATAACACATGCGCCAAAGTTTCCTCATGCTCAATATTTACCCCCTAATTAACCTCTATATATTGTTATTCTAATTAGGTTTGTAAGCATATAATATCACTTTAGGTAGTTATATTTGTTGTACATCCAGTGATTATTCATTTTAACTACAGTACCCTTCCTTATCCTAATTGTTTTGCAGTTTACTGAAACAGCAGAAATGCCACCAGGGGTGTATTGACTGTGAAACTGAAACGGAATTTGTGATACAAACAGTTCGAAGTTGCAGTCCTGGTTTCTTGTACATTCCACCGCTTCCTGACTGCCAGCAACCTTTAAAGCCTTATTAACAGATGTGCTGGTATAACAACTGTCTTCCTCAAGGCACTGTAAATATGTAATTATGTAATGTTAAATAATAGTACATCAAATGCAAGCTACTAGTTGAATCCTGAATGGGAAACAATACGTGAATACAACACTTCACAGTGGTTTGATCTATTGCCTATTGTTCTCTGAGGCCTCAGTCACACAGACCAATTGACTGCCACCTGGCAACCACTGTCGCTAGGGAAAAAGGAAAGGAGCACTCCGTTACTGCTTGCTAGTGGGTGTGTGGATTGCTGGCTGTTTGGTGAAATAGGTGACAAAGAGGGAGCTCTACCAAAAACCTCCTTGTGATTGCTTTGATTGCTAGCATACCGCAGTCACCCGTAGTTTGCACCAAAGACGACGACTTTTTGCAAACTCTGTAAATAACCATGGACCAGTAATGAAACTCAGAAAAGTGCGACACAGAATGGAAACACAGACCATTTGCCTTCATGGTTAATGTTGTGCCTAAACTGTGAAAAAAAAAATATGCACGTTTCAAAATATGCAAATTTAGCTTTGAGGGCAAAGTTTCACAACCGCTTAGCAATTAGCTGGCTATTGTTTGCGCACAAGTAAACATCTTCCTATGGGCAATGGCGGCAATCTTATAGAAACCAAAGCAATCAGAAGGAGGTTGTCAGTGCAGTGCTATAGTGCAACTATTTTCCCCTCGCAACAGCGAGCAACACCCGGCATCTGCTAAGCAACAGGAAAATGTGACTGGTCGTTACCGGGGGTCTCTGCTAGAGCAGTTTCTAAGTCTTTACAGATTTTAGCAATCAATTTCAATTTCAGCCACTGACAGCAACCTCCAGAGACCATCACGGAATTTTCACTTTTCCCTAACAACCGCCGCTTGCCAACCAGTCTAACAATTCCAGCACTTCGTAAAATTCAAGGTATATTGTTGTTTCTAACTAGATTATGTTACCGTTACCTGGCTTGTGTGCTTCAGTGCAGCTGCTGTCTTATGGGGCAGCAACGTCTTCTAATCCATGTTTAAGGAAGCAGGTCTGTGCACATCTTTCTGCTTCAAGAATTCAAGAATTTCCAATGAGCCTCACCTAACTGGTTATTGACACAGCGTGTGCCACTCCACTTTAAAAATCCCCTGCATGTTGAAAAACTTAGGTTGCAAAAAAGCTGTTATAAAGTGTATTAAGTGGCTGGCGATAGTCGGCCAAATGAAATGAAAGCAAGCTAGTCTGGTGAAATCTGTAATCTTCACACACTGTTCAAGTAAAGAGTGAACTGTAAAGCCAGAATAACATATGCTTTTTTGAGCATAACTGAAATAGTGTGGTAGAAAGCTAAAGAAAAATTCAAAGTATGCACTAAACCATTAACTTTGAGAATTATTAAATGGGTCCCTGGCAGCCATTTTCGGTTTCAATGCAACAGTTTGACAGAGTATCCAATAATATTTGCACCACTGAAGGAAAGCTGCCTCAAAAGTTTAAAAAAATATATAAAAATCTGTTCTAATAGAAGGTGATCAAACCACGAGCACTGTCTAAATTTCTTTTTAAAGCATTATTGTCCCATTCAGAAATTAGCTAGTTGCTTGAAAAATGAAACTGAAATAAAAATGAGAGACAACAGGAAGTAAATAATAACAGGAAACAATTTTGGATTTTGTGTTCAATAAAAAAAAATTGCATAAGAGTGTGTTTGCCAAATCTGCTCTGCAGTGAAGCATTTAAGTGCCTTTTTCTTTTATTATCTGTCTGTTTTCCTTTCTGTTACCAGTCCCACGTCGGTACCTAATCAGATTGAATCATAAGCTCTTCTTCCTTCACAAGTATGCATCCCGGGTGCTGAGACCTAAACATTGTGTACCGCACATGGTCCTGTCAGGCTGTTTGAGTTCACTCCTCTTCTTTCCAGGGTGTCAAAACAAGAGCCCAGATGGTAAAGAGAGTATAGCAGGAGACAGCCAGCTGAGCCAAGGGACTCTCAAGTCTCCTCACCTGGCCACCTATCACTTTACAGTAAGTGTTTTCTAATGGGGGGTGGAAGGAGAGCAGGGTTGGGGGGGTCCCTGAAGTACACAGACCCCCTCCTTTGCTTCAAACACCCACTGATGCAGACATGCACTCAAACACACACACACGCACACACACACACTGCTTCCCCCTCACCTCCTCCTGCCAGAGTACTCAAGAGAGCAGCGCGGGCCTTAATTAAGCTTAAGTATTAATGAGGAAGTTCATCACTGTGTCATTGCTTTGTTTCCCAAATACAAGCCATTTAAGTGTGCAGCCATCTCTCCGTTACTCATTAAGGTTAAATTTACATGTCACTGTCTGACAAGAAATGATGCCGTGCATTTATCTGCGAGGATTTTTTTTTTTTTCTGTCAACGTGTTTCTTTTTTTTTTCCATTGCACCTGAGAGTTGCATTATTCAGGCCTCTCCCTTTCTGTTTCCGCTCTCTTTTTAATTACTAATGTTGTTACTGTGGGCAGCAACACTGCAGGGTGTAGCCGTTAAGAACAGGCAAACAAACATAAACACAATGTACTTGTATACATCATGACGAGAAGCACTTTTTTTTTTTTTTATAAAAAGTTGAGCTAAACAAATGGAATAAATCTAAGCTATTTTTTATATATATTTTTGTCTGTCATCTTATTATGACAATGATGAGGATAAAAACAGTTCTAATCACTATAAAAGGAATATAGAAGCCATGTCAGGTATTAGGCTTGTATGTCGCGATAACAAGGGCCATATATATCTTCTGTATTCCTGAATCATATCATGGAAAGCTCTTTTTCCAAAACACCATTATTTGATACAAAAGCAATTCAGAAACATGATGGTAATGTCTTTGATAACCCATTAGTCGGTAAGAAGCATGGGGCTGGAGATATTCGTAAACAAATATCTGTCTGAAACACATTTGACGCCCGAGCGATTCTGAAAAACAGCCACTGCTATTCAAAGTCACCGATCAGGGAAAATGTTTTACATCCAGGCCCGTTCACACGTCATCTCTGCTGTAGCCCAAAAGATAAGGCACACACAACAAAGGTCCACAAACGTGAAACCCTATTCGTTGATTTCCAGTCTCCTTTTATGTGACAGGTAATGAATTCCCGTTTGAGAGATTACTAAAATAATAAATGAAACAATAGAAGTAGAGCTGACAGTACAGTCGGTGTCTGTGCTCATGTTTGGCAAACACAAGCTTAAGCAAGCGCAAATCTCATATCTATGCTTTTCATTTTCGCCTCACAGATAAAAAGAATTGACTGCAATTGCTCGGCGTCAGCTGTTGCATATAAACCTGCGCTACATATTCATAATAACACAAACACTCGCACAGGAACACAATACATGCATGGAACTTCATCTATTCTCTCCAGCGCTGCTGTTTATTGTACCACCAGCCCCCTCCCCGCTCCTTTCCCGTCTCATCCTCCCTTCCCTAGTCACAGCTCACTGTCAACAGCACAGGATTAGGAGCATTTGACTGGCCTGTTGCTAAGCAACAGTAGCCGTGGTAACTGATTCATTATGAAGACAGGGATGGGACAGCGAAAATGCATCAGGGAATGGGATGATGGGTAAATATACTGTAATTATTATGGTGTATTTTCTGTCTTGCGCGACTTGGAGCATTGAAATGGAACCGGTGTTTTATCGGTCACATGAGCTTTGATTTTTGTCAGCTTGTATGAATCTTGAATGCCAAAACCACTTAAATGATCACCAGTAACTGCATCAAGCTATCACAATAAAATGTGACATTTTCTTCTTGAAAGCAGCTTAAATTTATTTGTAAACACGTGCAAAAGAAATTGATGAATTTCTCTAAAGTTCTAACGACTGTTAAGAACACCAACAACAACCACACGCCAAATTTGGTTGGGCAATTCAACTTCTCTTTTTGGTCCTCTTGTGGTGTTTGTCATTATATTTTTTGTATTTCTTACATATTTCTTATGAAGCCTCGGGGCAAACGTTTCTGTCAAATCATCCTGCGATGACTGGGTTCAAACTTACAGCGCTTCCAACTTTCTCTGAGAAATCAGTGAGTCAGAGATGCACTTAAATGAAAACTGATGAGTCACTCCCAGTTATGACTATGGAATCAGTACCTTGTCTTTTGTTCATGAGAAACTTGTTGTAATGCAAAGTTTTAATTCACACGAACGAATGGTTTGACATGCTGTGACACAATTGTGGCACTTCTAATGTAGATGTTAATAATCTTTCCAAGATGCCAGTGTATTCATTGAATAAAATATTCAATATTTGTGATGCAATAACAACAGAAAATGGGAACGAGTCTACGCAAATAATTTGCATACTGCGCAGTAACCTCACTGCAAATTTATTTAGCGTTACCAACATGCTTTGTCAGGTCAGAGATATTTAAAGACCTTTACAGTGCCTCATTATGGAGCCAGCAGCTCTAGTAACATTATTATAATGTGTCAACTCAGCTTCATTTTGCTGCTTTGGATTTCAAATTTATTTCAGATTATCTTGCAAAAGATTTAAGCAAGGATGTGGTCATGCCTTGTTATCTAAATCTAAGGAGTCTACGTTTCTGACTCCCTGTAACCCGACTTAAAAAGATGGAAAATATAACTCAAATTTTCTCAGAAATGTGTTTCCTCTGAACGGAAGCTGCTTGTTGCCAGCAATCTTTGCGATGTAGCTGTGGTGTAACACTGCAACCTGATGATCATATAGATTTATTGGATGTGGCAACTGTGCTAAATTGCCAGAATTTATACCCAACTTCTTCAATTTTAAACCACTAACTATCCAATATAAATACATATGTATTTTATATATAGCGTTGTATAAATGACAAACTTTGAAACGTTGAACATGTACAGTCAGTGTTGTGTCGGTTGTAAGACGAGCCACAGAGTTTTGAAACTGTTTGTTACATAAGATGCAGTCTACTTCCTGCTTCACACGTGTCTGTCCTGCATTCTCTACTGAATACTAATTCAGTTTTTCTGCTTTTTTAAGTCACCAATGTTTCACTTTGTCATCACCATGTTTGTTAGAATTTTTTATTTTTATTGCTTTTTTTAACCACAAAAAGTAAAGTACAGAATGGCATCTAAAGATCTGTAGGCCTCACTTTCCACAGTTAAGGTCAGACAGAGTTCATGATTCAGCAATAAGAAAGAAACTGGGCAAAAGTGGCATCCATGAGTTCCAAAGTTGAACTTTGGAAGGTTTGAGTCCCGTTACATCTGGAGTAAAACAAACACAGCATTTTGTCAAATAAACATCACACCAGCAGTCAAACATGGCGGTGGTAGTGTGATGGTCTGGTTTCTGCTTCAGGACCTGGACGAATTGCTGTACCAGACAATCCTGAAGGAAAATGTCCAGATATTGGTTTATGTCTAATAGCAGCAAGTCCACCTATGAATGAAGGTTTTTAAAGTGGCCTAGAAAGAAGAAAGTGGTCTGGACATAAATCACATTGAGATGCACCTGAATCACCTTAAAGAGGCCTTTCATGCTTAAAGTCCTCCAAGGTGGTTTGGTAGATTAATTCAGACAAATAATTTCTCTGTGTAACAAACATGTTAACTTGTTCTTCTCTGGCTGTTTTTGAGCAGCTTACAAAGGCCCGTTCCCTTACCTGTATGCTAATATAGTTTTAAACTTTGTGCAGAGCTTTAGATTTTTAACCTAATTTTTCAGCACTCTAATGCTCCTGGTTTTAGTTTGTCTCGTCCTGCATGAACTGTGAGATTTGTCTTGCAGATACAGCACAAACATCAAAGTATGCCTCATTTGTATGTGAGATACTATCAGCTTTGAGAAAACTGCAGTATTTGATACTTTTGGAATGAAAACTACCTGATGATCAAACTTTTGTTATTAAATGGCAGCGTGTGTTAACCACTAACAGATGCTTAAAATGGCATATAAAATATAATGTGTGTCTAAGTCATCCACATGTTATAGCTACAGTACAGTAAACAATACAAACTACCCTAAATTAGAACATTAGTAATAAGCATTATTTTTTATTAGTTTTCACTAGAGTTGACAAATTACTATTGAACATGGTTATTATGAAGCAATATTAGTTACATGCACTCATGTATAATTTTGACAAGTTTGAGTGATGTGACTCGGTGATTAGCGCTGTCACTTCACAACAGGTGGGTTAGCTGATAGACTGACAACTTGTTTAGCATGTAGCACACCTCGTGCATGTTGGGTTGGCCCTAATCTTTCACTTAACTTATGAATTTTCATATGGAATGAAATGTGTGGTTGTTCCCATTCACCTGCTGGAGCTCACAGTGATCTGTATAAATTAGAGCCTTTTCTTTCTTCTCTTTGACAAGTTGCCTGAGAAAGATCAAAACGTTTCTTAACTTTTCTTTTGCAAAAATGCTTAAATTATTACTTTGAACCAAAGAGTATGGAGACCTTCTTTCTTGCTTTACCAGCCAGGAATTCCCTTGACACACGTGTGAATAGCATTAATTGTCCAAATAAAGAATAAAAATATGTATTCATAGTCAACACAAGTTTACATTGAGGGCAATGATGCTAAATGGCATTTATATGCTGTTTTTCTATTTTAATTGAAACTGCAAGGCATGTCTAAAATACATACAAATTTTACTATGAAGTCAGTGCTGATGCAGCTAATAGGAACACAAATACAGGTTGAATCATATGAGGCAGCATATCTCCATAACTAGTTATACATGCCAGCCACTTCATTAGGTACACCTGTTACCTGTTCAATTGCTTCTTAATACAAATATGTAATCAGTCAATGACATGGAGGTATGTGACATCATCGAGACAACGTGCTGATGATCAAACGGAGAATCAAATTGGGAAAGAAAGGTAATTGAAGTGACTTTGACTGTGGCATGGTTGTTGGTGCCAGATGGGCTGGTCTGAGTATTTCAGGTCTTTTGTGGGATTTTCATACACAACCATCTCTAGGGTTTACAGAGCATGGTTTGAAAAAGAGAAAATATCCTATGATCCAGTTCTCTGGTGAAAATCCCTTGTTGATGTCAGAGGTCAGGGGAGAATGGCCAGACTGCTTTGAGCTGACAAAAAGGCAACAGTACTGCAATGACCACTTGTTACAGTTGATGTAAGCAAAAGTGCATCTCTGAATCCACAACATGTCGAACATTGTACCACTCCTGTCATCTAAGAACGGGAAACTGAGGCTATCAGTTCCTGTTCACCAAAACGGAACAAGAGAAAATTGGAAAAATGGGTCGTAGTAGAGTGGGAGCCAGCATATCTGCAACAACTTTGTGATGCTATCATGTCAATGTGGATCAAAATCTTTGAGGAACCTTTCCAACACTTTAATGAATCTATGCCACAAAGCATTAAAGCAGTTCAGAAAGCAAAAGAGGTCCAACCCAATACTAGCAAGGTGTCCCTAATCAAGTGGCAGATGAGTGTATTTTTGGTTTTTAAATTCATAAGTATACCATGGATTTTCCTGACAATCAATATAACTCGCCTTCCTTTGTTTGAATAATGAAAGTTGTTTTTTCTTGCACCAGTTAACTCCCATTGCTATACTGTGCCTGCACAATCTGCTAATTCTCACAGGTACAACCTCACACTTTGTTCTGTGAACTCAATTAACACCATACTGCATTTTCTCCTCAGACTTTATTTTTAACCTATAAAGCTAATTGATTTCATGTTCCAACTTGGCTCGATGTACACCCTGTTTTATCCGGGTAACCCATGCATTATCAGGCCAGTCCACTTCTAGCAATGACCAAGTTTCCTCTGCGCTTGAGCTATTTCTGGAGTTGACTGTAAAACATCAAGGTGAACGTGAATGCTGGGATGTGGAAAAAGTGAAGCAAGAGACGATCTCCCCACATAACCAAATACAATTATATTGTTGATCCTCCATTATCCTGGAGGCAGTTAAACAAGCAGTAACTTTTCTTAAACACTCAGATAAGATAATGAATATGCTAGAAATCGTTGAAATTCCACAACCGTGAAGAGAAGATAACAAACACAGGCCGTTCCCGTCTTTTAGACAGATTTAAAATCACTGTGATTACTACATTAAGGCAAAGAGAATCCATTTCACCATCCAAAAACATTAGATAAGGACCTTAAAATGTAGATAAGGCTTTCTAAATTGAAAACTAAAACAATAAAGGAAGTTCAGTACAGCAGTTTCGTACAGAATGTGTTTTGAGTAGCCTTGGGTACCATGTCGCACATGGCTACCAGTCTGAATTAATGTGGCTAAGTTCATTTTTGTTTATTGTGGTAATTACATTTGTTGCACAGGCAGTTATCAGAAATTTCATTGCCGTCACAGCTGTAACAGCAGCACCTGTCAACAGCAGCACATGCTCAGTGGTGTGTTTAGCAAATTTTACACTGTAAAGTGGCAGCATTACAAAATGTTCCCACACAGACAACAGTGGACCCACTGTTTACTGTTTCAAGTAATGGTTTTTTGTTTGGGGGAGTTTTTCTTTTGGACATCTAGCCCAAAGTAGAAGAAGAGCTTTAAGTTTTAATCCAGACAACTATTTTGGAATCTGGATTTATGCAGAGAACTAAAAAGTTCTAGATCCTTTGCCTGTTGAAAAATATGGCTGACAAAAAAATCTTTGTTTTCCTTAGAAAAGATCACACAACCAAAATTCCCTAAATTTGGATACTGTGCATTTGCTCCCTCCAATTTGTCTCTATTAGGAGTTGCCTGCCAGGGTTTTCAGGAAAATGCGCAATTAATAATTTTATTGGTTTAGAGGAAACCAGAGTAAAAACATACAAGTTATGTAAGTCTCAGTGGCTTTACTGAGTAATCTTTATTTCTTAATTGCTCCAGGAAACTCAGTAATCAAACTACACAATTGTTACCTTAATTGACAGCAAATATCTGACAGCACCGATTCTAAAAAGTGTTTTGAACATATCCCTAAATACTTTCAGACTGATGTTGTAGGAAATGGTATCTGACACACACTAAAACCACGTGTGTCTCGGTGTATCCATGTGACCACAGGAGGCTTGTCTGTGCTCTAGAAGGGGATGCACAGAGAGGAAGTGACACAGCAAAAACGACTTTTCAGAAGCCATTTCTTACATTGATTGATTCATAGCATGAATACTCAAGCTATGAAACTGAACTACATGGCAAGTGATTGTTAGATATCTCTACTTTTCACTTTACCTCACTTTACCTGTGAAAGAATCAGAGGTAATCTTGCAGACTAAGATAAATGGCACCTAAAATCAACACAGTAAATCAGATAAATGGTGTTTGTTGTATATAAGAGATGAATTGTCTCCGCTTTAATGTTCTAATCTGATGGTGAGAAACATTCCCCTCTCATGACAGCAATTAACTTTTAACAAGAGATAATAATTACTGAATAAGTGCAAATTGGGTACATATTTACCTCGTCCCTCTTCACACTACTCTGAGTGGCTGCTGCCTGTCTGCATTTGTTCAAGCATGTGTGCATAAGTGCATTTGCACTGTCAGAACAAAAGATGGGCCTTTTTAAAGCTGAATTTTCTTACCGTCTGGTTGTCCTCGTAGAGTTTGAGGTCATAGCCACTTAGCTCAACACAGAAAATGATTGCTGTCACGCCCTCAAAGCAATGAATCCACTTCTTTCTCTCCGAACGCTGTCCGCCCACGTCTACCATCTTGAAGGTGAGCTCCTTGAAGGTGAACTTGTTCTCCACAATCCCAGTGGTCATGTCACGAGATCGTAGGATGTCCTCGACAGTGGGGATGTACTCGGGTGCAGAAATGCGGTCCAGGTCATTTAGGTAGTAGGCAGTGTTGTCCTCTAAGTGGTATTCATTGGATCGTTGAAAGCACTCCTGGACCCCTGAGTCTGCCCACAGACGTTTCATTACCCCTAGCAGCTCTGGAGTAATCTCCCCCTTGCTCTCAGCTGGCCCTGTGAGGGCAAAGAGCTGCACAGCATCATAGGCGCGGTCAGGATTGTGAAAGTCAATTTTGAGAGTGCTGAGAGCACGGATGATGCGGGTGAGAGAGTCGATGGCATTGTACAAGATGAGTGGCTTGTACTCCTTGCAGGCTTCCAGGTTGAAGCCTCCACTGTGGATGATTTTCATCTGTTTGACTATGGTGCTCTTGCCAGAGTTGCTGGTGCCCAGCAACAACAACTTGATCTCACGCCGCTGCCGCTGACTCTCTGAACGCAAGTGGCGGTCGATCCGCCGCGAGCGCCGCGCCGCTTCCTTCTCCTCCGAGCTCTGACGGCATCCCATGGTCCTCCACCACGTGGTAAACCCAAAGGAACTCGTGCTGCTACTTGATGGGGAAGCAAATAGGAATGAAGTGGTGGCTGAAAATGTGGTGGCAGAAGGATCGAAGGGGGTGGGTTTCTGTGTACGAGCCTTCAGAGATAAAGAAAGAGGATATTTCACAATATACCAGTTGAGGACAAGACAGGAAAGCTACCACACTGACGAGTGACTCAGGAGTGTTTCATGCTTTTTGTTCAGGGGCAGTCTGTGAGTTCTGTGTGGGCAGAACCCAGACTTGTGGGATGCCCACACAGTGGCTGACTCTGAGGTCTGACTGCCTGCTGAAGCCAGTCGAGCTGGGGATCATAGCAGGGGCTCCCCCTGAGGAAATGTTCTGGATGGAGTCTCGAGAATGTTCAGTGTATGTCAGTAGAGAAAGTGTTTAGGCTTGATGCGAGCAAATAGCAAACCCCTTTCACTCTCTTCCCACATGGCTCTTGCAGTGTGTTGCCCTTCTTCAGCCTCTGAAATCAACCACCAAAGTTTTATCTTTGGCCTGTTTTGCTTGGTCTTCCTGTGATGAGATATCTCCCAGTCAACTGAAGGCCTCCAAATCTGCCAACAAACAAGACAGAGAGGAGTCATGAGTTACATTTTCAAGATAAATAGGAACAGTTTTATTATTAACAATTGTGCTGAAGGGACAATTCAACATTATATATGTTTTTGTTTTTCCTGGAGGTTTGAAGCCTAGTAGCTTACTTCAGCATAAAAACTTACCACTGGAGTAATTAACACTTACCTTCTTTGTCTGGTACCTACACAAACAGATCAACTGACAACAGACTCTCTCTCAGGGGAGTGAGGTTCATATCTTGTCCATTTTGTTGCGCAATTATAAACAATTTGTTTTCATTTACTGAATTTTATTTTTTCTTACTATTTTAAGGCTATGTTTATAAAGGCTATAGTTAAATTTAAAATGCCTCCCCCATCCCCTTTTGCAACATTAAACAACATATTAAGCTCCATTTGGCAATACATTTTAAATCAGTCATAGTATTTACTGTTAAAATACTATGTTTTACATTTTGTAGTAAGACTTTTTGCAGTAGAAATCTGAAGTAATCATTTTCTGTATGATTTTTGTCAGTCTGTCACTTCGTTTTGGAGGAATTTTGATCCACTTTTCTTTACAATGTTGCTTCAGTTCATTGACATTTGCAAGAACTCATTCCTGCACAACTCTCTTAAAGTCTTACCACAACACTTCAATCCGGATGCAATCTGGACTTGCTCATTGCAAGTCCACTTGATCTTTTCTTTTTTAAACATTCTGTTGTAGATTTGCTGCTGTGCTTGGGATAATTATCTTGCATGACCCAATTTTAGCAACACTTTAGCTGTCAGAAAGATGGCCTCATATCTGACTCTAGAATACTTTGGTACAGAGAAGAGTTCATGGTCCATTCAATGACTACACAGTGTCCAGGTCCTGTGGCTGCAAAACAAGCCTGAATCACCAGCCCTAAACCACCATGCTTTGTATGTGGGATGCCCACACACTGTGCTGATATGCCGCCTTTGGTTTTCTCCAAATGTAGAGCTATGCATTGCTGCCAAACATCTCCACTCTGGTCTTATCTGTCCAAAGAACATTGTTACAGAAGTCCTGCGGTTTGTTGAGATTCAGCTTTGCAAACCTAATCTGTGCTACCATGTTCAATTTAGAAAGAAGAGGCTTTCTGCTGGCAACCCTTCCAAAAAGCTATAGCTTATAGCTTATACAGTTCTCTAATTGTGCTGTCATGAACTTTAACTAAGATGTAGCTCAAGTTTGTTTTTTTTATTTAATTTAATTTGTATTTTTCTCTGAGCATTGCCCTGGGGTGAATTTGCTGGGATGTCCAATCTCAAGCAGGTTTGGACCTGAATGCTCCAGACCTGCAAAGTGCCAAAACTCCTGCTTTTATAGAGACGCTAGCACTTACTGATGGTCAGTTAATCTATATATTTGATTATTAGTATCTGGTTTCTTCTTTCCCTCTTCTTTCTATGAAAGCCGTAAGGGTGCTTAGTTTTGAAACCTCTCTGACTGTAGCCATTAACATTTTGCTCAAAGACTGGTATTGATTAGTTATCCAAACAAGCTTCATACTAAAGACCATAGACTTACTTATGGTAGGTGTTTGAATAAGGGAGCATTAAAGGTGCTGGTAGATTTATTTCTGAGCTCTGGAGGGTGTAGAAATAGCACTGCTTTTAGTTTTTATGCCAAGGCAAGCTTTAGCCCAGTATGAAGGTATTATCTGCATTTTTATGCAAAACTCAGAAGACGAAATGAAAAATAAATGCACTATTGATTCTTCCTTGATCTAACAGATAGTTACTGAAAGCATGCTTTCTAACCTGTATACTTCCCATTTAAATATTGTCATAATACCCATATTATATGAGGTTATTTTTGTGCCTCTATTCTGAGCACACGTAAATTATTTTTGCAAGTTCAAATGTTGCATTTTGAGGAGAACATTTTTTTGAGCAAAGAAAAGTTTAATTTGAGCGAAAAAAATTCATTGCTGCGTGCAAGAAATGTATTTCAGTGTTTGTGACTTTCCATATATACACACAATAACAGCCCCTCTCGCTCAGTTGTTGGCATTTGCTCTTGCTCAGATCTCTGCTCTGTGTGCTGACAGACATCTGTGGACCTGTGCTCAGTGTGTCGCTCACGCTCTCAACATCTCTGCTCCCTGCACGCTCAACGCAAAAAATTCTGATTGGCTGTTTTGGTCTCCAATCAGCTAGCTAGCTACTGCATTCCAGATACGCTGTCCAAAGTGTAGCTAAATCCAGTGGAGTGGTTTGGTTTAAACTAGATTAAAAACAGCAATGGTCTTAGAAGTTAGATGTTTTAAAATCAAGTCATTAAACAAACTAGCCAAAAATGGGTTTAACTACACTTTGGACAGGGTTTCCAGAATGCAGTAACTAACAAGGTGATTGGAGACCAAAACAGCCAATCAGAACTTTTGTATCCAAGTCTGTGATTGGATGGTTTTGTGGTACATTTATAACAGTGTACAGAAAGAGTTGAGCGTGCCGGGAGCAGAGATGTTGAGAGTGGGAGCGAAACACTTAGGGTAGGTCCACAGATGTCTGTCAACACACAGAGCAGAGATCTGAGCAAGAGCAAATGCCAACAACTGAGCGAGAGGGGCTGTTATTGTGTGTATATATGAAAAGTCACAAACACTAAAATACATTTCTTGCACACAGCAATAAATTTTGTTGCTCAAAATAAACTTTTCTTCACTCAAAATAATCTCCTCAAAATGCAACATTTGTGCTTTCAAAAATTATTTACGTGCACTCAGAACAAAGGCACAAAAATAACGCCATAATATTCGGCCTCTTCAGATTACTTCCCCTAACAGGAGTGTTTTGTTCCCATTGACTCTGAGCCAAGCTAACCCTGCCTATCCATTTAACAGCACCACACACAGACTCATTTTATACACAATCAAGGTCAAACATAGGATTGAACCAGGTGAGAGAAACTAAAAAGAAAAAAACAATTCATTGTTTGAAAGAGAAGTGATTCTGTGTTAACAAAATAAACGTGTTGTCTCTCACAACCAATAGCGTCTCACCAGCCAGTGTCTCTGCCTGCACTCTTTCTGCGCTGCTGTTCAGTAAAACAAGGTGAAATGCTTATTTACTATCAAAGTGGAAAATAACAGGCTCAAGCCAGCAGGTGCCTCTCATGCTTTCATGCTGCTGCAAAGCTCTCACTCTTTGCCCAGCTGTATGTGTAGCTATCTTTCATATTTCACATGCAAATAGTTTCCGTTCGTCTCCCGTTTTCATACATTATTTGCTTATGGCATTACTTTTATTTAAATTAAAGAAATATTGGAACAAGCTTGGTTGCATGAATTTACATAAATGTCTGATATGTTCAGAGGCATACGTGAATAATTAGAAGCAAAAATAACTGTGCTACTGTCGTTTCTATTGGATTCAGCGACAAATGGGTGCACACTGAAACAGACTAAGCAATGGCAGAATATTGGTATTATCTTTAGACACACAGAGAGAGAAGGAGAGCACATTTTTTCAATCTGGTGAGTGGAGTCCACTCTTCAAAAGACAAAGGACAACAAAGCGGAACAAAGCCATAATAAAGCATCATGACACAGACAGAGAAGAGAGTTGTTTCCTGGCTTCAGGCACCTTACTACCCTCTCAAAATGGCAAAGCCAGCCAAACCGGTTAATGCACATCACTGATTTTTAGAGCCTATGAAACACATTAAAGCTGCGTGCGAAGTCATTCCATTTTGTTATTTCACAAATATGCAGCTCTGACATTTCTGTACTTTTTGAAGTTATACCTCTTTTTTGATAATTTCTGTGGAAGTAGTGCACTGGCGAGATAATATTACATGCATTTACACACTGCATGGAGAGGAACATGGCCTTTTTCTTCCTTACACATGGATAACTAGAGCATATCGCAGCAGGAACCCTCAAAATTTTAACAAAAAACAAACAAATTAATTAGGAAAGTGCCGACAGGATTAAAACATGCTCACTCTTTGTAACAAATAGAGTCTAGTTTAAAGTCAAAATAGTTCCATATGCAAGCAACAGCAAATAAATACTTAGCTTTTAAAGGTCAAGACAATATTATTTCTATATCAGGATTTCACATCATGCCTACAGTGCCAAATTTACTTTACAAGGATGCATTTCAGGCTTTGGTAAAACTTACCAAAGACTTCAGTGCAAAGGCTTAAAATGTAATTGTAATCTGACACAATACTATTACGAAGAGCCCCAAACTCATTCCACAGTATGATAACAAACCCCAAATATATTCAGGCAAAGTATAACAGATGATACTGTGACCTGATCTCAACATTATGGAGCCTGTTCAAGAATACATGAAGACAAATTAAACTAAAGGCGCCTACAGACTGTGGGCTTTCAGCAGTAAACTGACTGCATACCGCTGTTGACACAAAGGCCACTGGAGGAAACACACAAGCAACATTTCTGATGTCACAAATAGCATGAAGCCTATGAGGCGGTTCACGTAGTCAGCTCATGTCGCACAGCGTCATACATGCAGCATGCCTCAGTCTCCTCATGCCATATCTCAAACACACCTCACCAACGTTTTCGGCACATGTAAGCTGATGAATTTCCCATCGTGACATTTCAGCATCACTGCCCTCAGTTTCAACCCTTCCACCACCCCAACATCCACCTGCATGCTCCAGGAGGGTATTTACTCATCACTTTACATTTTTTATCAATTTTGTTTTCTTTTTTTCTCCTTTTATACCTTAATCTGTGTTTTGCCACAGCTCTCTTTCTTCTATTCTCTTTGTCTTCATTCACCACCACCCCCAACCAGTTAGCAGATGGTCACCTTTCCCCGAGTTTGGTTCTGGTGGAGTTTTTACTTCGCACCATTGCACAGTGCTTGATCATAAGGCATCGCTTAAATGTTGGGGTCTTCTCCAGAATACTGTAGGATCTTTACCTTGGGGGCAACTGTTGTTGTAAATTGTTACAAACCTGAATTGAATTTAATATTTGCAGGGAGTGATGAGCTCAGAAACTCTAACTGTATCCTGCTGCTGTAATAAATCATTTCAAATGTGAGTTAGTAACTTTGTTTTTTGTTTTGCCTCCACTTATTCCACTTGGGTTTGGTTTTGTATTTGTTTCTATTACACCAGTGTATTATTGATTGTTGTACTATTTCATGCCTCATCCTATAGGTTGCTTAGTTGGCCACAGTTGCACTATATGGACAAATGTGGGGCACCTACACATCACAACTACAGCAGCCGTTTAGCCTTGAAAACCTGCGCAATGAAGCTCTAAGTGGAGGTTTGTAACTGAAGTTACTGAGTCAACAGAGCACTGGTGACTTTTACACACAATGTGTCACAGTGGTCTGCAGGATTGTTTGACCTATCGTGGTTCTTAAATGCTTACAGTTGACGGTAGAATATCCATTAGAAGTCATTTCACAAACTGACTTGTTGAAAAGGTGGCATCTTGTTCAGTTACAACATTGAAATTAATTCTTTCACAAATGTTTGTAAAGGCAGACCGCATGACTAGGTGTTTGATTTTATATACCTGGATTGAAAGATTAATAGGTGTGGTCCAGTAGAGTATCTTTAGTTGCAACTACCAACTCTGAACCTCTCTCACAGTGCAACATGGAAGCACTGCAAGATATTGATATAATGATTCTCTCCTGTTGGTCAGTTTTTGTCTGGGGAAAGGGCAAAATTGCTCAGCTTAACACAGCATGAATCCACTACAAGGTCTCAAAGATCACTGGAAGAGCTCACCCTGCAACTGGATTGAAAAACTGTTTGCAAGTCTACAATAAAAAGCTTCCCCTGGGGTTTTTTTGTTTTTTGTTTTTTGTTTTGTATTGACTAATTGACTTATTACACTAATTATTGATTTGATTTTGCTGCATTTTCCACAAAATGGTTCTGAATATTTGTACTAGAACTATTGCACAGTACAGTCCATCTGACCGTCTTCCAGAAAGTGAGTGCTATGGGTACATTGAATGAGTATCAGCGTGGATGCTCAGGGATGAGTGAAGGCAGAGTCATGGGGGGCAGGCAGAAAGGACAGCATCTTGATGCATCATGAGGGCTGAAGAAATCTGATAGCATCATGTGACAGAGCCTGGTCACTCTCTTGCCTTTCCTGCACAGCTCTGGCTGCACACGGCCCATCATCTCCCCCTTCACTACTACTCCCAGGGGCTTACCTCTTATTATTAATTCACCATGCTGCAAATAATTACAATCACACGATTGATTCAAGATGAGTATATGCAGTCATGGTGCATTTCTGTTGTATAACCTCGCCTACTGTCCTACTGCTGTAGTTATTTAGCCCACAAAAATGCTCTTACAATTAGGGTCAGTCACATTAGATTGAGTGGTGATTTTAATCCATTAGAGGCTGAATGGTTTTGCTCAGACATGAAATTCGTTCAAAGAAAAATGCATTATGTAATGACTACAGATGACTTCCCAGGATGGACATTATGTGAACAAACATTGACATATCACACTGATGTTTAAACACACAGGAAGGATTGCACCATATAGGTAGATAGGGAAAGTGTTTCCTTTAGTTACATCAGCAAAAAACATTAGTTTTTAAACAGGAAGTAAACATTAGTTAAAATTAAACTGGAGTGGTGACCAGATCCTGACAGTGAACTTAGTTTTCCAGATAAGTACAGTAATTAGAAATCATGTTTGGAAGATCTGACTGCAGCTAATGAAGACATGTTGCTGAGGTCTGCTTCATGAAATGAAACCACTTATGTCAATGTAATAACAAAGAAAATGCAACCAAAGGTCCGAGACAGTGCTGAGATGTGTAATGACAAGACTGACAAATGCAGTACAAAACTGTTGCTATTTTTATGAATGAAAAGGAAAAATGTGCAATGTTAAAAGAAAGGTGAAAAGTGCAGCTGTGCCTTTAGTCATCATGTAATGGTTTATGAATGAGGTGAGCAGGACTCTGTGCGTGCGTGTCAGCAGGCTTCGATTTCAGTTGTTGTATTGCAAAAACCCAAAACCTAAGAATGCCGTCTCCAACAGGTAATAAGCGGGCAAATTAATTCACAGACTATTCAGATTTATTATTTAATCAGTAATTATAGAAATCCAAACTGAATGAAGCCAAAAGGTAGGACATTTATTATGACTAATGGCTCAGTCACACTAGAGTAAAAATGGGACAGCATAGACCTTGCAACTAGGTAGTCTGATGATTGGACTGATTTATTTGTGGGGGTTTTTGCATTTGGTTATGAGTTGAAAGAAATCTACAGTCACTGGTTGCAAGTAGTCGGAGTGATAAACTGGTGGAGCGTCTAACACCCTCAAGGTGATTGTACAGGTCACACAGTGGCAGGAAGCTCGTCTCCAAACAATCACAGTCCGACTCAGACTGACTCAAATTGGCAAAGGTTTGCAAATAACTGCCATCTCATTAATAAACGCAGACAGATTACAAACTCCAATCAATCTCAGTCTGTGAGGTGTCTTTGCAATAGGGGATTCAACTCAACTGGTTGCCAGCTGGTTATATTCCTATATGAAAGTAAAGTACATCAACTAGATCACTATATATGGAGGAGTTTCTAAATTTTGGATTCAAATCTGTGTTTCAGGCCATTCTTGTGAATTTCTGCCTTTGTAGACGGCAACAGATTTGCAATTTTACCTGATTGATTACAATTAACCATTATCACAACGAGACTGCATGCAATTGCAAGCTTGACCAGCTCAACTGCAAAGTGATGACAGACTGAATGCAGACTGACTCTGTCCTATTACCATTTTATTGGAGTCTTGGTGCACCAAAGTTGCTGTGAAGATGGCATCTGACTGCGAGCTGTCCCCATCTTTGAAGAAACCATTTTAAAGTTCATTGCATACGGTTGCAATCATTTTGGTCATGCTAGTGTCTCCCACCAGTTTTCCCGTGTGCGACTGTAGCATAAGCAGAGCTATCTGGGAAGTGGCACCTGGGATGTGAAACTGCAACTATTACATTTAGTGTTTCAAATAGCATCACACAGAAATTCACATGTAATTCTTATTGATGAACACTTATCAGCCACAGCATTAAAACCACTGACATGTGCAGTGAATGACCTTGTGTTGTATATATCAATTTTTTTTCCCAATGTAATGTACTACTGGGAACCACTGGGTCCAGGTAGCACCAGTCTGAGCATGTTTATAGACCACTACAGCCTCCTGAAGCAGGACAGACTGCCCCACCAGTCCCAAAAATTCCTCAGGAGTGGGAAATATGATAATAATAATATAAAACGAGGACTTCACTCGACTTTCTGGAGCCTAGTCCAGTCAAGCATTTGTACCCTTTGCTGGAACAGTGCTTGTGTGTTCTGACCAAATGGCAACTGTCTCGCTGACTGAAAGCTGGCATACTGCTACTAAGTTACTTCTCCAGACTGGCTCACAAAAAGAAGTTACTGGTAAGTATGTGACTTACTGGAATCAAGATAAATGATTTTTTCCCCTGTTTTTATAGTCAGATCAAATATAAAACAGTGATCAAACCTCTGCATATGTAATTTTTCACTTCTGAAAAAGACTTCTAAGAAGTTATGAATAACACCGTTTGGTACAGACTGGATTTTCTTAAGTCACTTTGACCAACAGGTGATCATGAAATGAGTTTAAAAGCTTTCTTTCCTAAATGAAGGTATACATAAGAAAATGCTGGGGCTACCCTCATCTGTCAGGCTGGCATTGACACATTCATGGCTATTATTTGGAGCTGTGCTCATGTTTTTAAGTTACTTCCACCATAAATATGAAAAAAAAAAAAAAAACACATCCACATTTAAACATGTAAGACTCTTGAAATAAGGAAGTCTTTTATTTGGAAAAAGCTGAGGATTTTATATTTAGCTTGGTAAAAACTCATTTGAATTGAAGGCATGTGGTTCACATCTTTTACAGTATTTTCCTGAATACTTTGGACCACAACATCATTGTGGTCGATGTGCTACACATGACTGAAATTAAGTCTGAAGGCTCAAACTGCCTTTTAGCTGCTCTGGCTTCAGATACAGAGAAAGCGAGTGAGTGAAGTAGATAGTCATATGGAAAAATATTAGAGATTATTATATTAGCCACAAAATGACTTACAAACTTTAATCTTTGAAAAATGTTACATGTTTATATAGCAGACATAAGCAGAGAGGCTTAAGTGGAGGGACCAGTGGTGAATTTGGGTGTATTTCCACCCCCTTTGTGAGCCAGAAAATACCTGTCTACAAAACTGACATTGATTTTGATCTCAAATGCACTCTTGTGAGGTGTCATGGCAGTCTGCTGATAGACAGATAGCCTTAAGTACACAAAGCAGCTTTTGTGGCAATTCCCACTACAGTAGGTGTCTCCAAAACCACATTTTGGCTATTCATAAGTGAAGAGAGTTCAAATGCGTCACCTCCTTGAAAGAAATGAGAGAACGCTGTGATAATCAGACACTTTTGTTTCATGCCCCTCTAAGTCCACACACTGAACCTCTTCCTCTAAATAACACTACCCTTTGTCAGCAAAAGCCACTACTCATGTTCAGGGGATGCAAATCAGGTCATGTGACATTCACGCAGGTCAAGTCCCATTTATCAGTTTGTTCTTACTGGATGTGACAACAGTAAACTCTTTTATAGGTATTTAGTTCTGCTTATTAGTTATTTTGGATACTTCAGATCCCTTTATATTAGTTTATATTTATCAAGTTATTGCATAATATCCTCTGTTTATTGTTTATTTTGCTGTTGTTTAGCAATGAACTGTGCCTGTCATTTTGTGTGATCGCATGTGGTTGTGCTGTGCGGTTACCACTGATCAGTTTGTGCAGTTTCTTCATTCTGAACTCTAATTTCATCATCTGTAATGTTTCCAATTGTGCCTTTGGTGGTTTTGCAACAGTTTCTAATGTAGACTTGGAGGTGTCTGCAAGAAAATGTGCACAAGGACAAGCAAGGACACAGAGGCTTTTGCTGCACGAGGCAGTCAGATTTGTTAAGAACAAATTGTCTCAAGTTACATTTACAAAAAACAAGACATTTCATTCAGTGACTGATAACCTGATGCTATGTGTCTTTTCTAAGTTACAATAATATATTGTGAAAGCTGCTCCAGCCTTTAAATCATCATTACCAGCTTGATATACTTGAGTGCCTCTAATGTGGAAACTATGACCCAGATAACCAGGATTTCTTATCACAGAAAATAAGAAAAAGCCACTAAAATGGGCCTTGTGAAAAAAGTAATCATTTACAGGCAATGCTGCTGACAAATTAGCTTGGAGCAGTACGAGCAGTTATATAACCCACTCTTAATTTTTCTTTTGTGTATGTTATTTAATTGTACTGCTGGGTTTGTGCATTCTCATTTGTCCCAGTGGCATTCTGTTTAGGTCTCCTACCTAGAAGCAGAGCAGGGGCTGAAAGGAGTCTTAAATCAGTGCTGCTCGAGCTTCTGGAAAGGGTGCTGGAGATGTTACCAGTCTGGGAAGGTTTCCAGGAAATCTTACATCTAACAGCTAATACACAGCAAGATAAAATGGAACTGGTTACTGTGGCTGTGACAATCTAAATCTCTCAAAAATCCTTGTGGGGAAACAAACAAATAAAAAAGGCTTTTTTTCTTGTAGCCATTCTGCATTTATTGTGTAGATAATTGCTGTCACTTTGCTTCCAAGGGTTACAAAAAACAAAAAACATAGATTGACTCTAATTGATAGATTATTCACTGTTGTGAGTATTATCATGTGAAGCAGGGCCCGCAAAGCAGAAATCCAGCTAAACGTAGCAGGACGAGAGCACAGAGTGTGTTTATAGAGAGCTGCGATGTGTAATAGGAGAGAAATAATTAGTAAATAATATCTGGGTTGTCTGAACACTGCATTGAATGACTTTCATGTTTCAGTTCATTGGCTGCGCTGCAACAAAACACTGCAGAAGGAGGGACATAAAGCAGACAGTCAGATTCATGCTTTGAGCTGCAAACTGATGCTAGCTGCTAATACAGATTCGGTAGATAATGGTGTACCATGAGATGCTTTCAGATAAACATGCTGTGTGTCTTGTCGCTCGTGATAACCGAAAGGCATTCGTTGGTTTGCATATCTCACAGGAATTAAATAAACAAAGTTTTCCAACCTAGAAGGCCCGGTTCTATGTGATGAGTCAGAGCTTTGTGGTCGCCCCACTCTACGTCACAGTCACATGACAGGCAGGTCAGAGTCTGAGTGATTTTCAGCTCCATTCAGCAGTTTGCACCGCTTTAGATTTAACTCTTAAGATTTTTCTATAATAACACGCTAATAATGCTCACTTCTCATCCCTCAGTGTTCTTGAGAAGAGTTTTTGATTGATAGTTAACAACATGTATACACTGAAAAGACATTTGAATGAGCTGTCAAAGAATAACAAGTCTAGGCTGCAGCCATGTGTCTGAGAAGTTTCTGAAGGGAGGCAATCTGAGAACCTGTAATGACCGCACAGATGCTTCAAAAACATGCATCAGGAAACCAACCATTGGCTGGTGGTTGCAGTTAAGTGAACTCAAAATCACTTCTGTACCCTCTGTAAACACACTTGAAACACTTTGGATCAAAAATGAACTTAAATACTCTAAAAAAAAAAAAGTTTCATATTTCAATCTGGTTATTGTAAACTCTTAATTCAGCTCTCAAAATTGTTTCTTTAACATTTTGCGTTCTTACTTTCCGTCACGTCCTCACCACAGACCTCTGAGGAAGATGCCTGCATACTGTACACATGTGAGGACACGACTCATTCATTACAGAAAACAATGATGGGCAGTGTTCTCCTCTCTCTACTCCCCCAAAACAGTGGGCTATTTAGAGGGTGGAGACATGGTGGGGGTGAGTTCGCTTTATGATAGATGCTTTTTCGTGATAATGCTCTGTTTAATGTTCCTCATCTCAGCGGCTGTGTTCCCCCTTCTCCAATCCAGCGGGTCACACTGAGTCACAAGGCCAGCCAGCGATGACAATGGCATGTTTGTGCGCAGGCTGAGCCATGAGTACGCTGTGCGATGTGAAGGGATAAGATGGCACAAGGTGGACACTAGAGGCTCACGTGCACGCGCTGCCGTGTACAAGCAAATAGGGGTGCGCATGCATGCCTTTGGATACAGCAGGCATTCTTCTGCTTTTAAACCGTATTAGGTAGATCAAATGCAGGTTGGTGCTATAAACATTGTAATCTGCATTCAAACACTCACTACAGCAAAGCATTCATTTGGGTCATGACAGATAAGATAAACGCCTTCTCTAACAGAAGGAAATTGCGGGTAACAGACACTTTCAGGCTTCTACAACCCACAGGCATTATCTGCTGTTAGTGATTTGATAACTGGAACAGGAAAAAGAGAAACATCTCACACTGCAGCAGATGCAACACATTAATAGCCATTAACCCACCCAATGAGCTCTGCAGAACTAAAGCAGAAAAGACAATGACAAATGAAAAGGAGAAAAAAGTGCTACCTAAAGTATTAGGTGCAAACTATCTTTGATGTTACAGTGAGTTTCTGCTGCGGAGGTCTTGGAGATGAAGTAAAACAAAAAATATTTAAACATGTTTTTAAATAAATTAGTTCAATTAGATGGGTACCGTTTAACTGTATGTTGTGTGTTTACATGTGAAAGTGCAGAACTTTGTGGAAACAGCAAGGAGCAAGTGGAGTGAAGAGGTCACAGAGATACACCACCAGCCTCACGTCATTTTCAGATGTTTTCTTGGAAAAGGCGACCTGCACGCCCTCATCAAAACAAAGAAATGTGGCTGTGATCCAGATAGCCTGAATTAAGAGTACAGACTGTAACGCATGCTGCACAGGCACATATGTGCCTCTCTTTCTCCCTTTTTCTCTCTCTCTATATGGCATGTATCAGCTTTCACTTCTTTCACTAAAGATCAACATCCCTCAGCAGTCGGTTGTAGGCCGTAGCCCTCGCTCACCACCACCTCCCTCTCCACCACCTCCTTGTTGTCATATGACCACTGTTATGTGTGCGCAGTGGAACACAAAGTTGCTCTGTTAGTCCCCTCTGCTGTGCCCTCTCATCACTCAGATTTGAGTGCTAGAAGCAAGGCCCTCTCGCTGGCCTGCCTCAGGAAAACAGACAGTCTCCTGTATGCGACTACCAGCAAAGATTAGAAAGGAGGGCAAAGAGAGAGAGAGAGAAAGAGGGAGGGATGAATTGAGCTGGTGTTGTTTTATGTAACACCAAAGGATAACCTAATCCTTACTCATTCACCGAACCCCGTCCTAAGATTTTGTTCGATTCCACTGACAGCTTTCCCTTATTGATGATTTACTGTGAAGTCGATTATTAGCCCTCTCTACAAATTAGCGTCTGCCTCTTGAAAATGAGCGGCTGCCAAAGCATGTCTTACAGCTGTTTGTGTGGAGATGACACTTTGTTCCAGTACCTGGGTAGGATTAAAGACCCAAAACAAACGCAAATGCTGAGCCAGCTGAACAGAGCAGTGCCCCGCCTGAACATAGTGGCAAAGCAACTCAAACACACACACACACACACACACACACACACACACACACACACACACACACACACACACACACACAAACCTTAGGGACACGTATTTCCTTAGTGTTTATTTAACTGTGCTTGCATAATGATTGGGTTTCATGTTCACTTTCACAACTACTAAGACAAACGCTGTAAGAGTTGTGTGATAATTCTGCTGGTCCCCCTCCAGGAAATAAATGACACCTTAGATTAATCATTTTATTAAGTAGGCTGCTGAGGGAGCTACACTCGGGCCCCCTTGGTACTTAACTGTAATAGAGCTGAGTTTAATTGTCCAAGCTGGTGGTGTGCTCACCTAATAGGTTAAAAAGATTGCTAAAAATGCGCCGGACGGTGACGCTGGCCTCCTCGGTGTTACGAGCAACTACCTCAACAGCCGCTGTCACTTTAAAACCAAGTGTGTCCCTGCTGTCCCCTGCCATTATGTCACCCAGTGGAATGGATGTAGCAAGTAACAAAAGAGGTGGAAGGAGGTCAACTCAGCATAGGGTTTGCAACACTATTGCTCGTTTTAATATGAAAAGCAGTGCAGCGTAACTGCACACTGCCACTTTAACAGAGAACTTAAATGCTAGTGAGGTGTGTATTCACACCTTTGTTATCTGTACATCATCTACAGAGAAAATAAAGTATAATATAATAAGAGGGGCACCTCAGTGTCAGTCATATATGTATTTTATTTTTTGTAATATAGTGGGATATTTATAATTAAAGCTGTTTGTGTTTATTAGAGCTATTTTTTTTATATTAAAAGTATACCTTTGTAATATATTGTATTATTTAATTTGGTTTAGTTACTGTCTTGGAGCAGCTGTGAGCACATAATTTCCTCTGGGATTCTAAATCTGATGATTCCATTTGATTGATTCTTTTGATTTGGGCTCGTTGTGTATTTAACTTAACAAAACTGCTTGTTTTCTCCAACCTCATGTTCAAATGGTCAGCATGAGGGTATGATGACATTTTAAGTGTGTGTGTGTGTTTGTGTCTGAAACTTGAAGGCCCATTATTTAAGCATGTGATTAACCTTTATATTTCACACTGGACCTTGTCATCCCTCATTTTAAAGCCAAGGTCATCAGTGACCTCTGACATTTGTAACATGTTGCAGGGAGAAGTGGGAAAAGAAAAACAAACTGCACAGCTGAAACAAGATGAGATGAATCAGTATTTAGTGAAGCGCACATGGCTGACTGGAGCTGAAAGATGCGAGCTATAGGAAGGGAGAATGCAAAACGTTCACTGTTTTGCACCAAATCATGGTTCAGGCTGCAATGTTACAGCCCACAGTTTCTTTCTTTCAGTCAAGATGGGCATCTTCTCATGAGATAGCATCATGATGCATCTGCAGGTTTTTCTTACAAGCTCTAAACAACAGGCCAGATCCCTTGAAATCGAACATATGTGGGCAAAATGACTAATATCAGTACATTTTGTTTTACATGGATTTTAGTCATATCCTACTTGAAGACTGCATGTGATTTACAAACAGAACGTTCACAGAAAAAGTGCTAAAAGGCTGGCCTTGTCTGAAAATGCAAAGCATTTAGTTTGGTAGGAACACTAGATTGAATTTCCTGCTGCCCCTAATGGGTTTATCTGCATTTGTTGATGCTGTACAACAATATTTCCTTCCACTTATTTTAATCAATCTACCATTTCTGATCCATCTTGAGATCACTGGTCCTCAAGAAAGAAGAAGAAAGAAGGCGTGGTGGAATTTCCACCATCTTCGCCTTGCTTCACAGATGTCTCAGGGCCTCACTGGCGCTGCTGCTTTTGCTGGTGGAACTATCACAGATACATCCATCACTTTGTCTTTGCCCAGAACGAGCGCTGGCTTTCTACCACCGTGACATTTACATCGTCTTTCGGCCCCACTCATCTGTCCAATCCGTTCGAAATCTTGCCTTTCCTTCTTTCCTTCTCATGCTTGGTGCTGCATCAACCTCCGCCCCTCTGCCCCATCTGCCTCCCTACCATTAAACCCCCGGCCCCTCAACCCCTCCCTGCTTTGGCTTTCTCTTTTTCTCTCTCGAGCATGTAACACAAACACATATATACACAAGTACACATGCTCTCCTGATGCCACACAACAAATCCCAACTGCCACTTACAATAAATAAATAAATAAAAATACAGTAATGCTCTGTTGGAAATTTGAAATGTTAAGACAGAAGATGTTAGAAATTGTCCTGTTTTGCCTGCTGAGTAATGAACATGCTGCCTTCTGCCTCTTTCCCTCTTCTCACCATCAGGATTTAGATTCATGAGGCAGACACAGACAGCTGGACAGAAAACAAACCAAATAAATCCCTGTTCAACATCCAGATTATTAATTGATGTCAATATACCTCACGGGACAGCAAGACAGCAAGCTCCAACACTGGCAAATCCTACAATGTTCCCGTGCCACCGTCGGGCCACATTTTGCCTTCCTATCTCACTGCCTGCAGAACCAAGCTCCACAGGAATGGTACACCTCCCACTCCCACATTGCACGTTCACATTCAGTGTCTCATAAAGCCAGCTGTAAGCACCGAACACCTGATTGTGTGTGTGTGATGGCGGTTTCTCTTATTTCCCCTCTTTCTGTTACACCTTATGGCTGGACAGAGCATAGAGACATTTACGCAAACATACAGCCACACACACACACACACACATCTAATGCATCCTCCACTTGCCCTATATACAGTAATTAAATTAATTTATCTGCACGCAGATAAAAGCATTCTATAAGAATCGAGGATGCTCTGGGGAGATGATGAGTCAAATTGCAAGCACAGATAGCAGCGTCCGCTGGCACAGAGCTAACAGGGTGGAGGAGGGGACTGGACAGGCTGCTTGCTTGCTTTGGTGCATTTTATGGGGAAAACACAGTCTGCCTCAACAGCAGAATGGCTTCAGTAAAATATCATCTTCCTGTTTCAAAGCAAGCCAAAATAGCAAAATAGGAAGCAGTGTGAGAGTGGCGAGGCTTACCGTGCTCACAAGCCAGCATCCATTTACAAAGGATACTGCAGACAAGCCCTTGCAGGGTGAGAAAGGCTCTGTGCAAGCCACCTTTAGTCCTGCTGCTCCATCTTCATGCTTTCCTCATGTTCACAGGGTGAAACATTCACATATACATCTCTCTCTTCCCGCGGACCTCTTTGTCTCTCTCTCTCTCTCGCTCTCATTAACGTCTGTGTTCTATATCCTCTCTTGTTTGCTCCAAGGCAGTTGAGACACTGCAGCGATGGGGGTGGAGGGTGTGTATATGCGTGTGTTTGAGTGTGTCAGAGACGGAGAGGCAGCGAGAGGGAGCGCAGGGCAGAAATGGAGGGAGGAGTCAGCAGGGATAGAGAGAGAAGGGGGAAATGGTCAGGATTAAATCATGAGAGTAACAGAGAGAGAGAGAAAAAGAGAGAGAGAGCAGGCGTTGATGGGGGAGCCACAGCATCCCTGCTTTATGCTAGAAAAACACACATTGGTATTTAAGCCATCCTGAAGGTTAGAATATACTTATATGGCATGTAGATCTGCCCCTTAAAGAGCTGTCTGCTTGTTGACAGTGCAGCAGCAGGATTGGTTGTGATTTCATTGATGACTGAAAAAAAACATACAAGATAGGGAGAGAGGGAGGAGGAGGAGGGAACGGGACAGAAGAGGAGAGGAAGGGAGGGGAGAAATGACGACAAAGGAATGGGAGGGGGATTGGACGATGGTGTAATGTGCTGTTTCCGTGCCAACTGTTTCTGTGACAGTGTGACCACTTCCTTTAATGCTATTGGCTATAACACAGAATTGATAGAGGCTTGGGCAAATGAGGCAGCATGTCATGCGGGGTGTGAATGGGTTGTTCTTTTCCTGCGTTTCTTCCTCTTTTCGTTTATCTCTGAGAACGACAATAAAACAAATGTGTTTGACTAGACTGCTGCCACAGAGAACACACACAAGTCTACCCCTAGAGACGTAACGGTTGCGCCGCTGGAGCATGATTGCTTTGTCGTTATGAATGCCACTAGTGTGTGAAGAGACTCCTCTTATATTTCTAACACACAGATTTATACACACACCCAAATCAGACTGATCAGCAGGAAAGAAATCCCCAGATCAGGTTGCTCAGGGTGTGTAGTGTAATGCAATTGCCTGGACACCAACCCTGATGTCATGAACAATGAGATAATTAATTGGCTATAGGCCAGAGCAAGTGCACATCTGGTGCGGGTGAACAACTTTGCCTCTCGCTGACCTTTCATCTGGACCTTTTAATCCAGGCCGGCAGGCACGTGTTGTACTGCTCCCATTCTTTCTCTCTGTCACTTTCCCCCTCGTCTCTCCTTATCCTTATTACCCCATTCAACGTCTACCAATATTTACCTTAAAAAAATTCAAAAGGAGTTGAATTTGCCGATGTTAGCACTTAATCTTAACCTCATATCGCCCCTCTCCTTCCTCTTTAGCAGCTGTCAGGTTACAGCAGAAATCTGCCAAATCTCAGTTTCTGCGCAGAGGGAACTGTTTCCTTAAAAATGAGTGACTGAAACTAAAAACATGGGTACCATAGTGCACGCTAAGTCAGGTACACACAACCACAAAACCCCACAAACACCCACAGTGGGGAGTCCCTATCCGTATCATTTAGATTCAACAGGACAACACTGCATTGAGGCTTCACTGGTGCACAGAGGACTGCATAGAAAGAACCTGCCTGTTCATATAAGATGTTTTGGCTTTATACTCAGTCAGTGTTTTCACTTAGGCTTAGTGGGTGTTGTTGACATTTCACCTTCAAATGTCAAGGCTGTGATGACATACCTGTTGAAGAAGAGGAGATAAAGCTCCAGGTGAGACGGAAAGATTTGCGTCAGGCACGTTTTGATGTATCTGAATACAAAAACGTTCACAATCACACACAAACACACACAAATGATATGCACCGTTGCCACCATTTTTTTCCTCTTTTTCACATAACATCTTGACTTGTTTAAGTAAACGCCTCGTTGACTCTTATTTTGGTCTCCTCTTGCTGTACAAGCTGCTGTGGACTGAAGAGCACCAGTGTTTGGTGGCACACAGTCTCATATTGTATTTCTTCATGACTGATAACAACCAGAAGCCCTCACGATTTATGCACTGCTGTTCCAGTGACATTAAATCTGGAGATAATCATTTGGATGTGACATTCATATAATTAAATGATAATAGTTTTCACCCTATATTTACTTAATTAAAGAAAAGAATAAAAAAAATATTGCTGCTTTCATCTTTTTGCTGCTTTTAGACTCAAAGCCACTCTTTTTCTTCTTAAAGGGAGCCTATTTTGCTTTTCCATTTATATCATCACAGTGGTGGACTGTCATATTAAACATGGCTAATGTTTTAAAATAAAGGTTAAAAGGCAATTAGCCAAAAAGCTCGGGCTGCTCTAGACTCTATATGGTCAACTCAGGCACACAGGAGGGTGGCCTTTAGGGGAGAGCAGGTCAAACAGCATGTTTCACATACTGGATGAATCTAACATTTATTTAACCAGGAAGATCCCATTGAGATTAAAAACCTCTTCTTCAAGGGAGACCTGGCCAAGACAGGCAGCAGCAAGTGTCTCACAGTTACAAAAATTACTCAGGCAGCAACAACACACATGCAAAAATAAATAACAAATTAAATTAAATTAAATTAAGTTAAAATGACAAACAATATAATTGAAACAGTTGCATGTTATGGACTTGGCCTCAAGGATTCTTAGTTTTGATATAAAAGCACTTAATGAAATTAATTCTGTTGTTTTCCAGTCGTTCTGCAGTTTGTTCCAAGCCAAGGGTGCTAAATGGACAAAAGGTCTTTTGTCAAATTCAGTTCAGGCAAATGGAACAGAAAGCAACAAGTAACCTTGCAGACAAAGAGAATAACGCCTAGCGTGTTTCACTGCAAGCAGGGAGCATATATAGGAAGGCAGCACTCTGAGTATTGCCTTATATATATAAAACTGTATAAATGAGAGTTCCTCCAACTGGCCAAAGCAGGCTATCCTACCTGATAGTATAACTCACAGTGGTGAGTGTGAAATTTATGGTTAAAAGCAGTGAAGAGTCACTATAAGATAAATGAGGATTTATTTTTGAACTGTGAATCATGGAAAGTTAACAGTAATAAAAAATAGGGAGCTAAGGGCTTCACTTTAAGTAAGACTCGGGTTCCTGTTTACAGCAGCAAGACTGCAGATGAGTAGCAAAAGATCACATCAGCTCCCTTAGAAGCTCCTCGGCTGCCCGTGACTTTTAAAATTTGAGCTAGCACAGCCTGATCTCCTGGTAGAGCTTTGCTAGTATGAGAAAATACCCAAGATAAAATCATTCCCGCCCTGCATTTAACATGCTGCAGGGGTATTTCTGCAATAGCTAGCGTGTGCGTGGCTACTGCAGAGTACAAGCTCGTAAAAACAAAGGGCATCTTAAAAACAAATAGTTCACTTAAAGTAGTATGTAGCAGTAAGAGTGGCCCAAAATATAAATATAAATGAGCTTAAAAGATGAGTGATGGTCAAAAAGTGTTAAAAATGAAGAAAAAGGCTGAAATTCTTAGCTAACTATATGCAAATTAATGAAGCTATTTGCTTAAAGTATCTAATTGTTAGTTGGAAATAATGAACAGAGTTAAAAGTGGTCACTAAAGAAAAAGTTGGACAGGGGTTTGAAGTAAACCACTTGTGGGGTGGTTTGTTGACCACCACTGATATATGGGAAGCTGAATGACACTAAATCTGCTATACTGTCTTTTAAATCCTAAAAATAAGTTTTGCAGAAAGATCCTTTTATGTTTAATGTACTTTTTTGCTTTATTATTACTGTGTATGGTCATTGGTTTTACATTTTATCAAACTTCAGCATTCCTCCATCCCATTTACTCTCCATATCCCTTTTTGTCTCTCCCAGATTGTCTCTGCCTCTCACAGCTTCCTGTCTCCCTAATCCTTAATCCTGTGGAAATCGGTCAGGCAGAATGAGCCAGCTTTGATCAGGCTCTCATATCAGGCGTGCTAACAGTGTCAGCGCACCCGGATCCCACAGAACCCCGGAGCCCAGGGGGAGAACTTCAAACAGGCGTTCACCCCCTGATTCTGCCTGAGAGGAAGGTGAAAGCGAGGCAGCAGAGATCTTGTGTCCAGAGACTCTGAAAGAAGCTCCGTTTCTTTCTGTAAATTTAGCAAACATTTACATCAGGACATGTCACCATCCAGCTGTAATGACACGCTTTCATTCCTGTGTGAACTAAACTTGCTGTGTGAACGGCGATAAGGACAGAGCAATGTACGCTAAAAAGATGTGAAACTCGCTTTATTGTCAGCAGTGTCCCTGACAGCAAACATGGAGTCTGTGTCACTGGTGTTCCTGTGCTGTGATTTATGGCTGAGGATTGTAGTACTTATCCTCGGCCTTGTCATAAAACGACTAATGGCCAACCTTTTAAGCTTAGGCTTCTTTAAATGGCTGTACAGAGCACCTAAAAAAAGTCAGACACAAACATGCACATATGCCATATTCATTTCGTCATTCAGAATGAATCCCATGAGGTACACAAGTTATGATAATTACATCATCCTTTCAGTCATTCATTCGCTTCAGACTTTGTGCACAGGCGCAGGTATTCTAAGTGGAGAGGTTATCGTCAGTTGCTAGATAGTGATCACATTAAAAAAAAGAATCACAGAGGCCAGCCTTGTAAAATCAACAGACACCGCACATAAAGGATTTCCTTTCTCACAACCACATGACCTGGAGGTTTGTGCTCTCTGCAGATGTACTACAACACTGACAGTGTACTTAGACTCTCTGTTTAATCAGTTCAGAAGTGTAATCAGGTGCTTTAAATCAGCCAGAGAAATGAAGCATTTAGCAGGGCCAGTGTGAGCGCAAGATGTGCACCATCTGATCTGTGATATGTGACTACCTGCTGCTGTACTAAAGTCAAAATTATAGTGGAAAATATTTTGTCCTTTTTTTCTCCTTTTGATAACATCACTGTTGGCAGTACTGGTCTTAAAAACCTAAGAATGAAGAGTACATTTAGCAAACATGACCTATATCAACTGAATTTTATTTGATAAGAACAGCAAATAACAAAAAATGATGGTGTGGCGACACCTAGTGGCCACAACGTGTATAGCATGTCGTTAAGAGGAAACATTTTGGATGTATCAGCTGCGGTGACGCCTGGTGAATAAAGGAGAAGTCAAAAGATTCTTGTTCTTCTCCTTCTTCTTTGTTTCACCACATAATTATATATCCAAAAGTATTTTCATAGCTTTGCCATAAATGCAGCTTTGTCTGCAATCAATGTCTCAGTCAGGGATGAGTTCAGTTAAAAACACTAAAACGCACACATACAGCCTCTTATCATTGCGGTAGTGTGTGTTTATTTCATTCTCTGTGTGTGTGTATGTGTGAAAACATATAAACATATTATAACAATGTAATCCATATCTATTGTGTGAAATAGTCCATTGTCTGTAATAAGTGATTTTGGTTCAGCTATATTTTGGTACTTTTCCAGTATTTTAAAACCTTCCCCAACATCCTCATTTCATTTTTTGCAATATTTATCTATACACATAAAAACACATGAGACAAGCATGTGTCACCGCTGAGCATGTGCTAATTACAGGAAACAGTTCAATATTCTGATGTAATTATGTACTTGTAATTTCTTATAACAAAGTTCACTTTTACCAAATGCCTAATTCCTATTTTTGTGTCATTTTTAGGCATAATTTGCACTTCTTGTTTCATGTTTTCAGATTTCATTATATCTAGAAGAGTTTTCTTGCGGTGTTTAATTAAGTGCTGTTATTCTTAAGCTTCTGACTAAATAAATTCATTTTAGCTAGCGGGAGAAACTGGCATTTCCATAATTTTCAAAAACCACTTCAACCATCCGTTTCCCTTTCGCCTGTTTTTACCACCCAAGAGATATCCTCATTTTATCCTCATTAAGTTAAGATTTCTACATAGTATGTGTTTATTTTTTTTGTAATTACATTTAACATTCTGCATGTACTTTGTTTACTTTTGGGATAATTCCTTTTGTACTGCAAGGCCAAACGCACTCATACACCAGTGGATGCACAGATGGAGATTTGGGTATCAGTGCCTTGCCTACAGACATTTTGACATTTGGATTGAAGGAGCCAGGGATTGAACCTGTGACCTTCTCTCTGGAGCTACAGTGACCCACCTGTTGTTTAAACACTGAAGCATATGCGTGTATGCACACCACTGGGTTATGGTGCTTTTCTGCATGTTACCGATGTATCTGATGTTCCCCTGTTGGTGTTCTTCCTTCGTCATCGTAATAATGTTGGTCCAGGATCAAAATTGCAGCTAACAATCACATTGTTGTGATGTCATAGCTTTACAATGTGGGGGGAAAAGAATATTAAACTGTCTCTTTGAACAAATGGTAAGCACTTCAAGTGTTTCATTTATTAATTTATACAATATAATAAATATATTATCCAGTTAGATTTGCTGTTAGCTAAATTTAGCCTCTGCAGCTTTGAGCTAAGACACCCATCCTTTAATGAGCTGTTCTTTGTTCAAGAAATGTGTTTGTTTCCAAAAACTTTTAATGGTTTTCAATTTTATTCTGGCATGTCGGGACCTTTTGTTCTGTTCTCTGTCAAGATGATTCAGTCCAGGCTTTGGGGAGGTCAATCCATGGCTGATAGCGTTGCACTGAGGTTTTCAGTCAAGGTACTTTTACTAGCAAAGGTAGGCTTTTACTGAATTAGGAGTGTGTCTGAGAATGAAGTTGTTTTTTTTTTTCAATCAAATGCCATTCAAGATGTTACTGCATGCAGGACCAAAAGCTTTCATTACTAATTATCAAGGCTGTGTGAAGGCAGGCACGAGTAAGGACCCAAAATGCAGGACTCACGAAGGCGGCGGTGAAACTCAAAACGCAGCTTTATTGCTGGACAAAACACACTAAACTAAACTGGGAAAAACTAACACAAAAATACAAACAGGCAGGTAGCAGGCAGACAGGTTGCAGAATTACGCAGACAGAAACACACAGTTTGTTGAGGGTACGACACGACACAGAACTGAGGAAGACGCTGACATAAATACACTGACAGATAACGAGGGGACTCAGGACACATGGGGAGCACAGCTGATACAAATGACACAGATGAGGGCAAAGCAGGATATACTCACATAAGGTACAGAACTACAAAATAAAACAGGAAACACATGCTGCACAACACAGGAACGTGAGGCTGAACACAGAACAGGGGGACAGGACACGTTCACAACGGACAGACTTAGAACACGGGGAACGAACATTTCAGAGAACACACAGGCAGGAATGACGGAACACATCACGGGGAGAAAACAGGACCAAAACCCTAAAACATCAGCCCAAAAATAACAATACAGACAAATAAACTGAAAACGCTGGGTGCAAACCCAGGACCATGACATTCAAGGTCTACAAGGCTGCGAATCACCTGCTTTAGAAAGTTCTGTTTTTATTGTAATATACATTAATATATATTGGCATACAATAGCAATACAATACGAATAAGAGAGAGTAAAACTAAAACTCTGAGGTTAATAAAAACTAAAGTGAAACAAGCATACCCACTCTGGAAACCAACTGAAACTAAGCTCAATGAAAAACAAAGAAGCTCAGGCTTCACACGGCTCTAAACCCTGTTTCTTCTACTCTATGATATGTGTGATGTCAGAGAGACAGGATATCCTTTATATGGTCATCTCAAGTGACCAGCCCAGTTGTGAGTCAGTGCTACCACATGTTTTAGCTGTGTAGAAAGCATCAGCCTTTAACTGTACATGAAATAATAATCATCGTGGGATTAATAAATTCACATTTATATTACACACATTACAATTAAGCAGTTTGGTCGATAGTGGCATTAAACAAAACTTATACCTGTCTCACTTACAGTTTGGTACCCTGCACCAAAGGATATAAACCTCTTCGTACTTCTTATGATGTGCTTAGACCAAGTCGTTTTGCACTTCCAAGACCTTTGCTCTCCAATGTGTGCCTTTCTCTTGTTTTTGTATATATTCCTCTTGGCTGTATATATATTCTTCTGTTTGCTATTTATTCCTGATGTCTTTACTATTTATATTTTTTGACGCCTACACAGTTGGCGTGGAGCACCCATAATTTTGTTGTACATGTACAATGACAGTAAAGGAATATTATAATCTATTCTATATCATTTATCACTGGCCCTTCAGTTATCTCCTGGTGGTTAGATGGTAGGGAGTGTGCCAAATATCTTTCCAGGCCTTTTCAGCAAATTTTGAGTCTGTGATGTGAGCTTGACAGGCACAGTGTCACTGATATTGGGAACCGTGGGACTGTGAGCTACTCTTGCTTGCGTTTGAGCTGTTGGTGATCCTTTCGTTTATGGCACAGAACGCAGAATATATAGCCCATAACAAAAAGGATCTTTGCAGTGAAAAGAAAACAAGTGTTTAAAAGGGTCCGCTGCCGCCACGGTCTGAGCTGCTTTTTCGATCTTTCATTAATTTTCCACGCTTCTCCCTCTTCCAGTTGATCTCCACTGTCACTACGCTTTAAGTCCACTTTTCAACCAATCAGCAATCTGCTTACACACAGCATCATCAGCCTCCTCAGACAACACCCTGCTACTTGTTTGGAGAAATGCATACGAGCACGTCCGCTTAGGCTGCATACCTAAGAAACTTTGGTCTGTTTGAACAGGGCACGGGCACAAACAAGGTGCTATCCTTTCTGATTCAGCCACACAGCGCTCCAATAACCTGCTGGTCAAACCTTCTGTTTGTGAGAGGCAGCCAATCACAATGAAGTAGGCTTAAGAGGGAGAGGAGCTAAAACTGTTTTCTTTTTCCCCAGACAGAGGATGGTATGAGGGATTTAGAATATCACCAATATACCAATAAGGATTATTTTCAACAGTGAATGCAACTCCAGTAGAATCCAGGAATATAAAGAACATAAAGCTGACATGAGCAGAATAGGTCCGTTTTTAAAAGTGCTATGATGGTTTTTATATTGTTATTTGAGACTCTGACACCTTCCTAAAGATGTTCCTGCAGCTGAGGGAGTATAACTAAAGTCCTACATGCCTATCTAGCCATCTCTCTCTGTAAGGAATATTCTTCTCTCTTGTAACTAAATGTAACATTTGATGCTGAGTTTAAGTTTCACACACAAACAATATAAAGATTTGATCAATTTAAAGAATAATCTGCAGAAGGATTGTAAAAATAAATAAATCCCAGCTCAGCAAACTACAACCTCAACGTGTAGTTCTCAGGTTAATGCGTCAACAATTACATCCAGTCACATTAGAAGTGACAGCCGCTTGGCTTCAGTACAATGAGTGTTCAAGTACATTTTACAGTGTAAAATCACAGTTAGTAGGGTCACAGTTACTGTAGGCTAATGCTGCTGCTTTTACTGAGGAAATTAAATGAACGCATTTAGTAATAAGGATAATTGTATTTGTTGTTGCAAGCAACATTGCGTAATTCTTGCCACTCTGGAGTGGAAAAACCCCTGAGCTGAACGCACTGTTACTCTTCCTGCAGGTAGCCCGGCTCACCTGGTGTGCCCGGAAGACAAAGATTTACTAATTATCAAGCGGGAAAAATGTGTTTGTGTTCAGATAAACCGCGGTGGTAATTTCATCCCGCTGGATTTGCGCAAAAAAAAAAAAACCCAAAACAAAACCCGATAACACTCAAATGCGGCGCCCTCACCTTTTTAGTCTTTCCCGACTCATCCACCTCCTTCTCCATCGATGGGATCGAGACTTGAATCATGGGGAAACTTTCCTGCAGCACCATCGGACCCTTCCAGCGGTGTATGATCTACTCGCTGCAGCAGACTGCAGACTGACCGGTAACTCCACGCACTCTTCTCCGTATCCGGGAACTCCGGGATAAGGGTCGATGCGTGCGCTCTGTAGGTCTCCGCTCGGTTTCCTCTTGCGCCCCACCTACACACTAATTGGACAAACCCATCCACGAGCTCTTTCTGCCACATTAAAGGCGCAGACCAGGATTTAGGAGCCGAAGCGCAACAGCCTTGACTTGACTTTCTGCGCCAGTCACGTGTCCGTCTCACAGTAAAGCAGGGATGGAGTGTGTGCGGGTTTTAGTGCTCGTGTAGTTTTCTGTAATGTTTCGGCTAACATCAGTATCTAAGCAGTTCATAAAAGTGGCTCAGCTTAGTAACTTATATCTGTTTGTATACACTCAGCATACAGTAGACCATACACTGGCCACTTTATTAAGTATAATTAATACACTTATAAGAACTGCCATATTTCTCTGTTGCATGGATTCAACAAGGTGTTGAAAACACATCACTGAGATCTCCACCACCACATCCCAAAGGTGCTCTGTTGGATTGAGATCTTGTAGCTGTGAAGGCAATCTGAGTCCTGTGAACTCACGATCATGTTCAAGAATCCAGTTTGAGTTGATTTGAGCTTTGTGACATGATGTGTTGTTTTGCTGGAAGCACCCATCAGAAGATGGATATACTGTGGTCATGAAATGATGAACATGGTCAGCAACAGTCCTCAGACAGGTATTCAGGCATTTTGTACTAAAGAACCACCACACACTGGATATTTTTTGTTATTCAGACCATATTCTGTAAATCCTAGAGATGGTTATATGGGAAAACCAGCAGAAATACTCAAAACAGTCCGCCAGGCACCAAAAACGATGCCACGTTTAAAGTAATTTAAATCACTTATTTAAAAGCACCCCACACTTCCTTTCACCAGTAAAGTTGAATCAGCTGATTTTCACCTCAAGTGCTGGTGTCCTGCAGGTTTTAGATATCACCCTGGGTCAACACACCTGAATCAAATGATTAGTGCATTATCAGGTCTCTGGAGAACTTCCTGACATGTTGAGGAGGTCATTTAGCATTTTGAATCAGCTTTGTTGGATCAAGGATACGTCTAAAACCTTCAGGACACCAGCACTTGAGGCCTGGAGTTGCCTACCCCGTTATAGATTATGGTTCACGAAAACAGTCATAAATCCCAAAGCTGAGAAGACCACTGAGAAGATTTGTGGATGGAGTGAAGGACGACATGCAGAGGATTGGTGTGAAAGAGTAGGACGCTAAGGATAGAGACAGGGTGAGGCTGAGGCAGGTGATATGATGTGCCGACACCTAAAAGAAGAAGTCAAAACAAGAAGAAGAAGTTGTGCTTTATGCACAAATCTGTGGATATTTTACTATCTCAGTGGTTCCACTTTGGTCTCTATGAACTCTTGTTGGAAATATCTGACTTCTCTAACCTCTGACTTTGATCTTTATTTCCACAGACAGGAAGATTACAGTGCTGAAAACATCTAAATTAAAGCTTTCAGAGTAATATAAAACGGTGAACTTGTAAAAGCTTGATGAGGGCATGCAAATGTCTAAGAATATGTTTAATCTGTTTTTATTGGTAAAAACTAAAGAGAGAGCTGTGACTTAAGAGCATTGTTATACAAAACTATAAGAGCTTTGGAGGTGGGTAAACTGCATTCCCTGTTTAAAAACCACAGTCTAAGTCTACCAACCCTCAGAAAGCAACAAGGTCACATGTCACTTTCAAATCCAGGTTCACTTCCTGCTGTTTCTGAAACTCAAAGTAAAACAAAAAACTGCTGGACATAAAAAGGGATGTAACCCCGGACCACAGGCAGCACACAACTGTACTCAAAGCCTCTGAAAATTAAAGCTTAAACATGAAAACCAGACTGCACGTCCAAATCCTTTTTCCGTCCAGAAACAACAACACCTCCGCCAATGCTGCTACATGCGGCTACGTTTCATACTTCCATCTCCTCCACAATCACATGCTCTGCGTGTGACCAGTCATCATGGGATTATTATCTTCCCATCCCCGTTGTTGCTCATTGTTGCTCACTGTGTTTAAATGTAAGCAGACAGCAGAACTGACTTGAGCAACATTACGTGAGGATGTGTGACTTACAGTCATAGATCAGAGCGGGTTAAAAATATAACACATCTGGCTCGTCCGCCGGTCACGTCATCACACGATTAACAGTGGTGAATCTTCGGCCTGCTAGGAGAAACTCACTGTGCCAGAAATGTTGTCGTCAGCGCGCGCACACACACACACACACACACACACACACACACACACACACACACACACACACACAGACACACACGCACACACACACACATACACACACGCACGCACACACGCACGTAGATATACATATTCA
>VURO01019888.1:8468-22528 GCA_015108175.1 Pelvicachromis taeniatus
ATGAGATATGCTAATATATGCTGCTGCAGCTCAGAGCTGTTTCACGCAGAGTGATATAATAAAATCTCCTCCCTGTTAAGAAAAGTAATGCGATACTGAACCATTTGGGCCGTGAGGTTTTTTTGGGTTTTTTTTTTACATCCATTAAGCAGTGGCGCCGTTAAGAGAGGCAAAGTGCACATTTTCAGAGCCGTCCAGGAGGACCATTTTCGCCCTGCGTTATGTAACGCCTACACACTGATAATCAGCCCCCAGGCGCAACTGCTTACAAATTCTTTCACTGCAAAGGTGCCCCGATGGGCACGATGCCCATGCCAGGATTGTAAATAACCGTGATATTTACCGATGTTGAGGAAGTCGGACCTGTACTGACAGGTCATGCCGAAACCGAAATCCCTCCAGAAGCCTGTGTCTTTCTTGATCACCTACAGGAGGAAATAAGCAAGTGTTAAACAGTGTGTGGAAAGAAATAGCAGTCCAACACACACACTCACATGCACACACAAACACAGAGGAGGATTTGTCCACTTATAGCAACTGGAGAGGTGAAGTGTTTTTAAACTGTTCTGCAATGCAGCACCACACTGAGTGTGGTATTTTCCACAAGTGCGTGGCAGGGTTTGAAAAAGGGATGAGAAGAAAGGTGTGTGTGTGTGTGTGTGTGTGTGTGTGTGTGTGTGTGTGTGTGTGTGTGTGTGTGTGTGTGTGTGTGTGTGTGTGTGTGTGTGTGTGTTACCAGCTGTTGTTCCACTGGTGGGATACGATCGGGACTTCCATAGATCACACTGGGGTTGTACTGGCTGAATAACACTGGGTAAAAGACCTTTTTACCTGAGATGCAGAAAAAAAGAGTTGTTAGATGAATCAGCTGTGATCTGATGGGAATGTGTGTATTACTATTACACAACAGAAAATAAGAAAAAAAAAAACTTAACAGGCCCACTCATCTCAGGCTGAGATAACTGAAAATCCAATCATAAAAATCTGTCACCAGGGTTGTTACAAATACCCCGAGTTGGCATTTTGTCTCGTCATTAAAGTGTTTCGCACGCCTCTTGGGAGGTTACAGCAGTCATCTCACCAGGCTGTGCGTTGAGTCGGCAGGTGTTGAGGAAGTCGGCGGTGAAGTAGATGTCCACGTCGCAGAAGAAAAGTAGCACGTTGCCTCCCTTCCAAGCTCGGGCGCCGACGTCCAGACCTCGCCCCCGAGAGAACTCCTCATCCAGCTGCATCAGCGTGTAGTTCTTAAAATTCGCCTCCCTTTAGAAAGGCGAAGGGAAGAGTCAGACGGGTAGTTTACCCAACTTTAGAAGCTTTTATAAATTAATAGGAAAAACATTGGACTGAAGTTAAAGTCTGCAAACATTGTTGTTTATTTTGCCTACAAAAATTATATTAATCCAAAGCAGCAGACTTACTAAGATAGTTTAAGAAGAAAGTGCAGGCAGGGTGGAGTGGGGAGAGTTGAATGTCAGGGGTGATTTGCAACAGAAGGAAAGCAGCAAGAGTCAAATGGAAGGTTTACAAGACGGGAGTGAGATCTGCTATGATGTCTGGAGACAGAGGCACCGACACAAATAAGAAGAGCCCACAAAAATCATATTCACTCAACTTTGTTCCTTCCACATTTTGTCCCGATTTACCCTCACACCACGATTTACCCACTACAGAAGCTTCTATTCTTATTGAATGCACTAAAATAAATAAAGTTTTAAACGATTTCTTAATCTGCCTGCTTGCCTGGATGTTGGGCTGCGAGTTTATTCTTCAAGTCACTTTCACTTTCCCACGCCATCAAACTCAGTGCTGACATCATCGCATCATTCATGCAACCTTCTTCCTCCCCATCGCTGCCTCACCCTGGTAACAGAGCTCCATCCAAGCCTCCATCTTCACCTTCATCACGAGTGTCTGGATTCCGGTGGGTCCTGTCATTATTCCTGTCACCGCTGAGAATCCGTTCTCCCACAATGGGTCATCGAAGTCTACGGTCGTGACGGAACAGCTTAATTGAATCCTGTATCTCAATAAGTCAATTCTTCCAAATGCTCTCCTCTTATATCGACATGAAACTGTTCTTGCGGCGTAATTTGAAGGCCATCTTTTCCATCCGTTTTCTCGATCGCTTCTCTGGTTCAGGTCTGGTCACCAGTCTAATGCAGGCTAACATATAGAGACATAAAATCTTTCACACCTACAGTCCATTTAAAACCACCAGTTATCCTAACATGCATGTCTTTGCACGGTGAGGGGAAGCCGGAATACCCGAAGCAAACCCGTGCAAGGTGCAGGACAACAGAAAGGCCACAGCTGGCCAGTGGATTCAAAGACAAGACCTACTTGCTGTGAGCTGAGGTTGCACTGCTACCACTGAATCCCTGTGGTGTCAGACATTTTCTATACATTATTACATAACATAACGGCAGATTTTTCAGATGTTTGCAGATTCTATTGTCCATATATGACTTTGTTTGATCTACATACCACATATTAAGCATTAATTACTGTATTTATGCTAATGAATAGAATCGAACTGTAATCTCGGCTGTAGGGCTCTGCTGTTGATGGAGTAATTTTTCTAGCACACTTTAATTTCCCCTCACGAAGCATTACAGCGCTGTAACTGTGTTTCAAATGTATGATTTCTGTTTAGTTGAATTGTGTTTAAATCTTACTTGGTGGTAATGAACTTTGGTAATGGTGATTTGACTGTTTAATATACAGCCACTTTAAGACTGAAATATAGTGCAGCTCCCACACTTTTCACAAATCTTAAAGGCTCATCTTGCTGAAGGGCCCTGCGCCAGAATTCAGCTCAACCAACTTTATAGTTTCTAATCCTCTGATTTCTGCATTTTGAATGTTCCACCCAAAGATTAAACATCATGACGCACAAAAGTGCACATCAGCTCACATTCCCACTCTTTTTACTCGGCTTCATGGGAAACTAAGCTGGTTCTGTCACTGGCCACTGAGTTGTTCAAGGCTGAAGCGCAAGTAAAGAGAAACAGCTGGATCCAGATGTACGCAGCTGCGGCTTTTTTCTTAAGCATAACAATTTACACTGTTTGTGACTAATGCGTTACTCATGCATGCACATTCACAGACTCAGACAAAACCACACACACAACTGCATGTCTCAGTGTGAGGCAGAACAAACTGCATCCATCACCCTCGTTCATCCCAGCGATGCTGGGAAACACGCGGGAAAGAAAGTCAAAGAGCACTCAGCTCTGTCAAGGAAAATCCGGATGACCAGAAGAAACATTTGGCCTGAGGTGATTTGAATCATACTCCCCACATTTCCAAATCCCCGCTGTGCAAGTGTGTCACGTTCGCAACAATGTTCAACAGTGTGTGAAATTGATTCATGTATATTGCTGTGTAAAAGCTTTTGTCTCGCTCCCTTCCCTTCAGCCTCTCCCATAAATAAAACATTATGAAAGCCTCTGGTCCCCAATGGCTCTCAATTCCAAAGAAACAAAACCATTAGACCAGTAATGACACTATTTTTTTCAAAGTCTGAACAACCACTTCTGCCTGTCATTAAAAGAAAAGAAACAGACCCCAAAAAGGTCTTTGCATCCCAGAAATGTCATAACTTTAGAAAATCTGCAAAATTGTCATATACAGGTAGAAATATCGGGATGTCCGCACACAGCTGCCTGCTCTGTGCTGTCTGTGCTGTCAGTGCACAGAGCCTGGTCTCCACATCTACATCTCACGTTAATAAACTCAAACCGAGTCAGTCTGTTTCACTGTCTACACACAAGAGTCCCCGTGGACCCACCCGCTGGCACTAAACCGTCCACAGATGGCAGAGACGGAGAACAATAGCTCTGTTTGTCTTAAACAGTGTTAATGCAACAGGAGCTTTATTCACATGTTGATTCAGGCTTTACTTTAATGGGAGAGGAGCTTCTCATCGGCCCAGTCAGCAAATACATTGTGATTTCTCACAAACAAGCCAGAACGCACAATAACGTCAAGACTTTATGTGAGGTTGCTGGCCGTCCTTCTGTTCTTTGTTGCGGTTACTTTAGTTTTAAAGCTGTAGTTTATCCCTGTGTGCTAGGAAATCCACTTAGAACAACTAAAGTCATTTTAAAAGAATGAAACAAAAACTGGGATCATCATTTCAGAATGAGCAAACAATATAGAAGACATGAATTACTAGTTCATTATACATACGATTTTTAAGGAGGTTTGGACAGAGATGTGGAGTTTTCCCCAGTTTCCAGTATTTATGCCAAGCTAAGCTATACTACTCTGAATACTTGTAAAGTTAGTGGTACCAGTCTTGCAATATACCTGCCACCAAGAAGATGTGAGGTGCCACACTATTTCTTTAAAACTGATTTTAGATGTCAGATTGGTGGCTCAATTGGTGTAGTGGTTGACACTTTGGCTGTACATGTGAAAGGTCCCTTGTTAAAGACTGGAAGGAGAAACAAACCCAGCATTAGTGGGCCACAGGCTGGTTTATTTCTACTGTTGGTCCCAAGCCCAGATAAAAACGGGAGCGCTGCATCAGGAAAATCTGTGCCAAATCAAACATGCGGATCCATCTCTCGGGAGATTAAGGAGCAGCTTAAAATACGCCTCTCTCTGTTAACTTGTACTGTTGGACAGAGTCAGCCTGCTTCACCTTTGTTTCCAGTCTTTATGCTAATCTAGCTGCTTAGTGTGTATAATATTTACAGACACATTTAGTTTAGTCAGAATTTCCTCATTACTAATATTATTTAGGAAAAAAATGCAACTGTCTCCAATTGTTTCCAAGCTTTTGTCTCTTATTCGATCTGATAAGCATGCGGCATAAGTGTTTCATCTGGTCCGTGAGTGGGTGGTGCTTTTAAAAATTTTTCCGCAATCAAGCACATGTTAGAGGTATGTCTGCAGGGCGGGGGGATAACTGACTTGATTGCATTTCCTTTTCTGGAGTGACTGACAAAAAGCTTGGATGAGGCAGCCCATCAGGGCCCTTCAACAGTGAACTCGAGTTAATTTATTTGTGATATAATCAACGTTATTGTCTTGTAAATGTGATACTTGAGTAAGCAGTTCATTTTCAAGGCACTTTGCTTTTTATTATCTTGTTTTAATCAGTTGAAATTATCATGGCTTTTTGGGGGGTTCATTTTAATAGCAGGTCATCCAGGGATACATTTTACTGTGTGTGCATGTGTTTTTAAATATTTTGTCTTGCTTATTATATTTAATATTAGACATCAAGAATTGGTAGATTGAATGAGTCCCATTACTGAACATACCAGTGATGCTGTACTGCTAAAATACATAACTCCTGTATTTAGAAAGTCCTGGCTTGAATTGGAAAATATGACACTGACTATAAGATGACACTGGTTTTCTAGGCATGCAAAGCAGTGGGTGATGCGGCCGCATGTTACATCGCTCTTAATAACACAATCTAAGCTGTGCTTCAAGTGTTTTCCTCTCTGAATAATGCTTTCACCCATGTATGTGTAGTTGTGTCTTCTAACTGCAAGTCCAGAAATATGAGCATAGACCCTACATTTGTGTGTCAACTTAATCCTGAAATAAATCCTTGTTTTATAAATTACTTTTTATATCTGCTCTTTTTCTCCCTCCCTACCCACAGGCATCAGCCTCCTCCCCCAACACACACTTTTATGATCTAAAATAGTCAATCTGTTTACTGTAGGCGTGATGGTACCTAATGGTACTTAGTAGGAGTGAAATTGTTGAAATTGTGTCAGATTGAGTAAGTCTGTAAAGAGCTTCCCTGTTGTGTCTAAGCAGCAGGTCTGATCCTGTTAGTTCTGCTCAGTCAGGACAGGGAGGGGAGGACTGACTGCAAACATGGTGTGCCTAATATGAGGCCATATACACATTTCTCTCCATTTTCAAGACTTCTCTAAGATATCACAGAAGCAAGCTTGCTTTTTAATCATGCGGTATGGCTCTATGATTTGACGTGTAACACTATTTCTTTGGACTGGGGGAGGAAGCCACAGCACTGGGAAATAATCCACAAAGAAAATCTGCAGACTGGATTAGAATCCAGGATTTTGTTTTTTTAATGACTAACCAAAGTTAGCACCCTATTTAATATCACATCAGGCAGACAAATAAACAGCCTAATCAAAATAAATAGCTAGTGCTAGTCAATCTGTTAGCTCTGGTGCTATTACTGTGATACCATGAGAGAGTTGTTTAACATATTTGTTGTTAAATGCTGCTAGATTAAATCTGTCCCCCACATCAAAAGTCTCAGTCGATGGTAGTTTGCATGGAAGGTGTTAACCTGTCTGAAAACAAATTCTAACTACTAGTCTTGCAGTGGTAAAAAACCAAAAGCTGTGCCAACATGTTTCAAGAGACAAAGGGGAAGAAAGGAATAGGGTCTCTTTCCAGTTTGAGTCGCACTTTTCGCAGTTTCACTACAGCTTGGAGAGTAGCCAAGTGTTTCCAGACAAGTTGGCGCCTTCCATGCAAACTACGGGACACAATCTGCTAGCGACCAAAGCAGTTACTAGGATGTCTAGGTCAACCAGTTAATAAATGGCAAAAAAGCATATGTGCATATTTTTAGGAAATACATATTCTTGGTAATGTACATTTTTTCCAACATTTGCCAAATGTCTGCAGGCGAGTCACCCTACACTGTCACCATGATTGTCATGCGTCCAAAACGGTGAACAAGTTAACATCACATGTGTCTGCGAAAACCTCGCCACCCTCTAATCCAGTTTAAAAATTCTGTAATAACAGATACTGTTTGATCAAAACTGAAGTGTTGAAAATAAGAACATTCCTATCAGCCTTAGCTGTAAATTGTTCTTAGAGCTGATTCACTAATATTAGCAAAATAAAGATGCGTAATTGTACCTGCTAAACATTAATATGTATACGCTATCATTGTGATCATTTAGCATTTAGGCCAGCCTCATCGACTCACTGGTACAACAGTAGTTTTCTCCTAATACATACAAAAAAATATAAGTTAAAAAAAGTCAACTTCAACTCAATGTTTTCTGTATTCAGCAATGCCAGTAGCTGTTATTTTTTTTATTATGATTTTGTTTACGTGCAATACATTTTTCAATGACTCCTACTTAATGTTTGGCTGTCTTCTGTTTACAGAGCAAGGGGTGGGCTGGCATATCCTCTCTGGATACTTGTACTTTATGGCGAGCTGGGGAATCAGCAGTCTACGCATGTAATAAAGGGGTAAGTGCAAACTATAAAAAATGTAGACTCATGATCACTCTCTGACTGAGGCCCTTAGGCAAGAAACCTACCGAAGGTAATAACGCTAAGTAATTTTCAAAATAGATCTGTATTAAAGGCATCAGATCTCTTCATAATGAATATTGGACAGCTTTCAAACTCATCAGAAATTTGGATATTATTTCATACACTTATAATCTTCTTCCAACTTCTGCTCAACTTTATTTTTGTGCTCCCTCAAAGCCCCCAATGAGTTTTTCTGAGATATCGTTAACCCTTCTGTGCATTAAAGTAATACCACAAATTACAAAAGGCAAGTTGCTACAAGATAAAGAGAAAGGAATGACAAAGTGATCTCATCCTTTGGCTCTCCAAATTTCTAGCCCTTTGATCTTTGTCAAATTTCCCGTATAATACTCAGTAACACCCTTTTTCCATCCTCAGAAAATCTGTGGTTTGTGGTTTGTTCAAGTTATTTCAGCTCCCATATCTTATCTTTACACCTCTCCTCTTACTTCCTCGCCCTCTATTCTTCCCTCAGCCTATGGCTCCCCTCTGCATCTGAAACACAGTAATTATTCATATGTATCGACTGGTATTGCCACACAACAGATTCTTCTCCATCCTTTACACACAATCCGCCACCCTCTCCATCTCCATTGGTTTCTGCTCCACTCATGTTGTGTTGAATCATTATTTTCTAGCATTTAAGGCTCAAAAACATACAAGCCTCCTGTTGGTTTGAGTCTGAGTTTAGGCTTTGAAGTGTGCGTGTGTTAAGAACCATATTTGAAAGCTGCAACTGATTCTCTGTATTTTAAAAAAAGACAAAGCTTGAAGAGTAAGGCCCTGCTTTCTGAAACCTTGCTTTTTAATAGCAAATACTTTTATATTGACTCTTAGTACGTATACTCTCAAATAATGATCACCCGCAGTAAAAAAGGTAATAATTTAAACCCTGTAAAGAGGTTAATATGGGTCGAAAAGCTGCCTGAGATCCAGGACAATTTAGATCTTGTTAGGCTCTTGGGAAATTTGCCTGAAGTAGTTTATACTGGCTGTGGGCAGTCATGTAAATGCTTCCCAAACAAATTTGAGCAGGGACACTGTGCTATTTAAAAGTGGGGAGTGTGACTGCAATGTGATTTAATAGAAAAAACAAAAAGAAAACCCCAAGACAAATAGCTAGAGGTGATATGTGACAAACTAAACCAAGTTATAGTGTTAAATTGAATTTGCTTGAAGTGCAGAATCTTATCAGTCGCTAATGATGCCAACATGCTGAAAACAGATATCGACTTGCTGGCCAATTAAGGCATGTGCTCTGTGTGAACCAATTTTGTTTTATACTTTCAGAGAAACAGCCCTGTGGTCAGTCCTCCCCTTGACTTAGATTTGAGGGTTCAAGTGGAATCTGGATAAACTGAAGAAAATATATATAATATATAACGTGCCTAAAAAGTAAGAAAGAAATGAATCCCGTAATTGTCCCACAGGGGGAAATTACTTCTCTGCATTTTGACCCATTCACTCAGTGAAGCAGTGGGCTGCCATCAAACCAGGCGCCCGGGGAGCAGTGTAGAGACGGTACCTTGCTCAGGGGTACATGAGGGGAAAGCGGTTCAGTGGATTCGAACCCCCAACCTTCCGATAATGAGGCAAGCACTCATTATACTTCTTTACTCTAGGAATAAAAGAACTATTTTAAGTTGGAGCTACGTATGTAGATTAGTAAAAATAAAAACGGAAAAATAAAATGAGGATTAGCTCAGATTTGGGAGATGTCATTTAGCTTGAAAAAGCTTAGAAGATTTGAGACACCTTACTCTTTTAATTAACTTATTGTATAACTGCACGTATCAGGGCTTAGCTGTACTTTGTGTTTAGTGAGGAAAGTATGTTGGTTAACGTCACAGCATGCTAGCATCATTAGCATGCTAACATTATGTTTACCTCATGGTACCAATCTGTCTGTTTATTTACCTGGTAAATACTTCTACACTGCCAATTTTTGAACAACCAAAATAGGCACAAAGGTAAATGTTAAGCCCCTGAAGGTTCTTTTCTATATTTGATATTATAACATTATCATATTTCCATGCAACCATTTACCAAAGAGCAAAAATGGTCCATTTATAGCAATTCTGCTCCTATAACACTTTATAAAAGCATTGTGTCATTTTTATTTCATGACAAAGAGCTGCGATGGTTAGCACTGTGGGCTCATAACAAGAAGGTCTTGTGTTTGGCTGGCTTTTCTGTTTACATGTTCTCCCAGTGCCTGCCTTCTCTCTGCACTTTACCTTTGCATTTGCTTGTTGGGTAAATTTGTGCTTCTAAATTGGCTACAGGTGTGCATGTGAGTACAGCTGCCTATGTATAACATCATTTTACTATATTCGCTGTATTTAGAGACTATATGAAAAGTTTAATGTCTGAAAAATGACTATACAGAATTCAAGCTGTGGGTTAATGTGGGCTACAAGATCATCTTTCCTTCCATGTATGATATCCATGGTTTATACATAGATGTCAATAGATCCATGCAATCATGATTAAAGTTAAGTTATTAAACCAATGATTAATTATTCCACACTTAATGGGGGTGGGCAGTGTTTGGATCATGAGTGTACAACAAATACACTTGATTTTTAGACAACCAGACAATGACTGGTTGATGCGGTCCCATAATTACACAGACATAAATCCATTTTGCTTTATATAAGCACACAATGACTCCTATATTTATCTATCTATTTATATAAACAGCGTGTAGCACTGCTATTTTTGACTTTACTCATAGTAATTAGCTTAACAACTGCACAAACAGAGCAAACAATACTGCAGCGTTAGCATGTACTAGCTGATGTAAATTAATCTAATCTTAATGGCTGTACGGAAAAAAAACACTGACAGTTTTAAAAGCAGCGTCCAGTGTATTATATACCCAAAGCTCATTTCCAACACCAGTCAATTTATGTACAGTATAAATGGATGACAACACTTAAATCAAAGTGGCAGATTAGAGCTGGGATGTAATTCTGGTACTATTCTTGGCATTTATAGACTTCAGTTCACTTATTACAAAAAATAATGGTTAACGCTTAAAAATAAATCCTTACCTGCAGCAACAAATACGGACGTGCACCTCTCCTTGCAAGCTAAAGAGCAGGTTACATTTGACTGTATCTGTGCATAGTCTGTCTGCGTCAGATCCCAGATAAGAGCACAGCAAGCCATGGTAATTCCCAGTCATTTCAACCACAGCCTGAACGTTAGATAAAAGGGAAGAGGAGTGCAGGCTTGATTACAGCCAGTGATTCACACCCAGATATGTTTTCACATAGCTCAGGAATACAGTAGAATGGGAAGAGTACAAAAAGACATAAGTTCAAAGCAGAAAAACTACCGGACATTCTAGTTTATTTAATGCCATTTTTCCAGACTGCACCTTCAGCTCCAACTCTTTTCAATTTCTGTTTTGTTTTGTACAAACTTTAACTGCCACTTGTTTAAGAAGGCTCCCACACTAAAATCAATGAGGTCTCAGGTTAACGCTATGTTTTTTGTGCCTGCCTTTCCTCATTCACAGGTTCTAAATTTGCCTTCTTTACACTTGATCTGACACTTTGCTTTAAGACCGTGCAATGCTATCGTTTTTTTTTTTATCTCCGTGGTTTCCTCTCAGCACGGCGAGACAAAGACATGCTGTGTGATCCCGGTGATAGTCCTACTGATTCAAGGCCATACAAAAACCTTCGAGGCTGGGGAATCGACAAGTGTCACCATAGCAACCCCCTCAGGGAATCTGCGGCACAGCGGATCTGACTCCTGATCAGGCGACAGCGATCCCTCTCCGAGAGATGTGGGTGTCCGTGCGAGAGGGCAGCAGATCACAGGCTTGTTGTAATTTATCTGTGCTGGCTGGTAGCTCTCAGCTCCCCGGCATGGGTGGCACACTGCTCTATTATTTATCAGACAGATGACTGGCTGTGGCAGAATGGCGAGTCAGGAGGTGTGTGCGCTTTGTGCACCAAGCAAATGTTTATAGGGTAAGAGTTGAAACAGTGGAAACATTTCTACAGTGTGTTTCCAAAAGAGGGTACACAACTAGGGCTGCGCTAACTTCATTACGTAAATTGCATTTCATACTCTTGTGGTGGGAATTATAATTCAAAGACCTCATTTTGGCTCCACTTCCAACCCACCTGGATGTGTTCTCCAGAGTGCTTTGGACTTCGCTCATCTGCTCTTTCCCAAAATACACCACCGTCAGATGGACCCGGCCGTCCTGACGCACGCAGACTTCCCTGTACATAAACACAAACATGCAAAGGAAGCGATATTAAGGATGAAAGTGTGTGCGGAGAATGGGATGTGGGGGTGTGCAGGAAGGAAGAGCACATAAGGGGTTTTAAAAATACAGCTTTGGTTGGAGGATCTATTCATGCAGTGCCAAAACACAACAACTGTAATAATGAACTGAATAGCTGCTTAAACAGTTCATGAAAAAAGTGAAGTATTTTCTGATTTCTGCATTATAGAGCTGAATTTCTTTGGGTTTTGGCCAGCAGACTGAACATGCATAAAATGGATCTTGTAACCTAAACATTCACTATTTCCTGATAATTTAGTGTGAATAAAACAGATGCCAGGTGGGGAGTAAAAGAGATACCAGGTGGAGATGCCTGAAGGCTCTTTGATGGAGATGTGTCAAATGCGCTGCACATAATTCACCTCTCCCACGAGGTGCGCATGCAAATGCGCAGATATGCACGCGCAGTTTGTCAACACCTTCTCCAAAGGAACGTTAGGTCTGAGATTCGTAGCATTCGGCAACATGAGGTCAAAATGCTTGAAAGAAATGTGCAGGGAATACCGAGCCATCACTTTTTCTGCAATTATAGACGCTGTCGCATAAAAGACCCTCTATAAATGTTGGTCTAGAATTTGAATAAATTGATTTTTTGTTAGGATCTGACGATACAGTCTAATTTTGTGCTGGGGCCACAGAGCAGGCAACAAAAAAAAAACCCATCTCTTAATTATTTGATTGTGTAAAAAGCAAGAAATCAATTTAAAAATCTGCCTGCATGCAAACAAATCTCACAAGCAGGACTTCACATTTTATCTCTATATTCTCCCATTTTAGCATCAAATATTACGCATATTTTCTAGTCCAACAGTGGACAAAAGAACTCATAATAAGCGTGGATTTACCCAAAGTTATCTCGAACACACACACGCACACACACATATACACACTCTGATCTTACTCTGTGCACTTTTATAATAGATGAGGGTGAAGTGTTTGCTCAGCGACTCCCCAAGTCTTTCAAGTAAGTACACTCTTGCCGTGCTGTATATCAAGTACCGCTGGCCTGCCAGGGGGGCATTTTAATGGGCTGCAACACTGCCACTAAAGTAGGATTTACCATGTAAAAAGAGCTGTGATAAGCAGCAGCAGCAGCACAATAAATCACAGACATTAACGATGACATTTCCTCAGCTGATGGTGTGACGGGCTGCAGGGCTGAACCAAGCATGTTTTGCTCTCAGGTGATTTGTTTTGACAGCTGTGAGTGTGAATTATTACAAAAATGACTCATTTTATTTTCACCTTAGAAAACTCCATCAACCCTGTCCCTTTCACTTAAAAAAAAAAAAAAAAAAAAATCGGTTGTGATTTTGTCTCGTGCGTACACCCACTCGGCTCTACTTGTGGTTGAATCTACAGTGTAGTGTGTTTGAGGTGTTAGTCATACGCGTTGAAAATGTGTATGAAAATAGGTTCCCTATGGTAATGAGGTGACAAAAATGGCTCTGATCACCGGGAACATCTTTATTCATGTTCTGGTCTGAGTCATTTTAAGTCTCTCGGATTTGTTTACATTCAGATTATGCCTACCAGCACCAAAATAAATTAACTGATAAGACAACGCATGCAGTTTCAAAAATGTTAATTGCATGTGTGCCCCCCCCCCCAAAAAAAGGAAAAATAAAATCTCTCTGAGGTTAATTTTCTTCCCTCTAATCTCCTCAGCCCCTGTCTCCGTCTGGTTGATCCTTAATTAAAATTTGAAACTTGGTTTGAATAACACCGAGTATCACATTTTTCTGAATTAGTAACATACGATAGAAAGAGCCGTCATGAATTATTTATAGGGGTGCGTCTGTTTGTCAACTTTGCAGTTAAAAACTTCTAACTCACCTGAAGTTGTGCATGAACTGCTTGAACTTGTCGGTGCGTCGGGACAGCGGGACAATGATGTTGATGAGCACATTGGTTGTGTCCACCCTCTCGTTTTTCACCTTCAGGAGTGGTCCAAAGGGCCGGAAGAGGACCAGGCGTCTGAATTCATTACTTGACTCCCCTCTGAAGGTCAGCTCATACAACGTACCTTTGTCCTTTTCTGTACGTGTGATACCTTATGGGAGAGATTTGGAGCATGAAATCAGGAGTAGATAAATTAAATACAGTAACCATTTTTGTTTCTTCTTATAAAAAAAGTAGGGGTGTAAATTTTGTCCACTCATTCTTATTACAAATATCTAATCAGCTAATCAAATGATTGATAGCTGATAGCTTTTTATTTGTCACATACAGTTTCCCGTATGCGAAATGGAACCTTTCCGACCAGACATACATTTCACAAACATCACATTGAGGAGACAGGTCAGAATAGGTAATATTGGAAACAGTGAAGTACACACATCAGGATCATGAGGAGAAAAAAAAAGACTATTCAGACTGGGCACCGATACCCAGTCTGAGTACAGGAAAAAAAACACCTCAACACATAAGCACATAATTTCACATATTACACCATCAGAAACACGTGACA
>VURO01019889.1:9692-23482 GCA_015108175.1 Pelvicachromis taeniatus
CCCCCAGCCGCGGCGCGAGCCCAGCCCCGCTTCGCACCCCAGCCCGACCGACCCAGCCCTTAGAGCCAATCCTTATCCCGAAGTTACGGATCTGACTTGCCGACTTCCCTTAGCTGCCTTGTTCTAACATGCCAGAGGCTGTTCACCTTGGAGACCTTCTGCGGATATGGGTACGGTCTGGCGTGAGACTTACACCTTCTTCCCCGGATTTTCAAGGGCCAGCAAGAGCCAGCTTACTAATCAAGTCTCTTTTTCGCGCTAATTTGTCTAATTCAGCACTACTTTGTCTGGCGGACGGACATGTGACCAACACATCACTCTTTTCCCCCATGACTGTGAGTCTGATCACATGCCTTTCCTCCAGGCAAAATGGTGCCGCGGAACAAACCAAAACAAATCCTCTAACGACATCACAAAAATCATGAAAAATCCTTAGAAAAGCCTCAGGTAATAAGCCGCAGGGTTCAACGCTTGTGCAAAAAGTAGCGGCTTATAGTCAGGAAATTATGGTAGTTGGCTACAAAGGAAATAACGCAGAACACAGACAAAAGGCTGCTCAATTAACCATTAATGGAAATCTTAATGGAAATAGGTTTATTTATATATGCTTGTTTGCATTTAGTAGGGAGATAAGAACCATCATGAAGTTAACAACTAGCAGCAGTTCAATGCATCCAGTATGTAAGCAAGGGAGGCACAGCACATTAATCATTGCTTAGTGGGCACATTGGTTTACTTTTGAAAAAAAGAAGTTGCTCTGAGCTGAGCAGCTCCTCTCATACAACTAGCAAAAAAAAGTGATAAACCTTAAATTGTCATTCCCAAAATGTCTTACTTCTTTCTAGATAGCTGACAGTGAATGTGTTGAAATGCTCACAGATACACCAGAACTCACTTCTGTATGTCCTGGCAGTGGTGCCCTTTCAGACAAAGAACCATTTCCGCTGCTTTCATCTGCAAAATAATTGAAGAAAAGAATACAACAATCACATATACAACACCAAGGAAATTATAAAGTTCATGGTTACTGCGCTCACTTGTATTGATGTTCGTATTCCAGAATTTAGTCTTTGTATGTAATAGCACAGTTATTATCCAAGTATTGTATTATTATTGTAATACAATAATACTACAGTATTATTGTATTACAAAATGCCACATTGTAATTGATCTGGTCTAAATACACCATCCATTCAGCCATCCATTTGCTTCCAACCCAATTCAGGGTCACGGAGGTGGTGGAGCCTGTTCCAGCTGCTTTTGGGTTAAAAGAGACATACACCTTGGATAGGAGTTAACTTGACACACATCTCTGGAAAATGAGAGGAATATCTGCAGAGAAGCCACACAGGCACATAAAGAACATGCAAACTCCACACAGAAAGGTCCCACGAACTCCAGACTTTCTTGCTCTGAGGTGCAACAAGATGCTAACTACTGCACCACTGTGCTGCCCAGTCCAATAAATCGAATCGCTAAATTATATATTTGTTCATGTCAGCAAATGGTTGTCTCACGTAGGACTTTGTGGTCTTTTCCATGTTAGTTTGTGTCCCTGAAGGATTAGCAGCGCGTGAACTCAAACATAGCCAATCTTAAACAGGTAACTCAGAGATGGGTAGCTGGTTGAAGTGAATTAAGCTTAAAATGCACATGCTTACAAAGACTTTAAGAAAAAACATGATTAATGAATTAAACATGATTGACTTCTCAAAAAAAACAGTTCCCAAAATATCATCTAAATTGACAGGAAGTAACTGTTAAACTAGTTTAATTCATTTGTACCACAGAATAAATCACAGCTCACTCATAACAAAAACATCCCTTTAAGAAGAATCAGCTGCCAAATTACTGTTATGGCTGCACATGCATCTGAGACAACATCAATATAACAGGAGACAATGAAAAAAAAGCCTACTAGGCAATATTAGAACATACTGACTATCGCCATGTTGGTAAGCACTGAGCTGAGAGAGATGAAAACACAAAGGCCACATTGCACATACACACTTATTCAATGGCACGCCACATTCCAGCAGAGCCTCTCTGGCCCTGCATGGCAGACTCTGCCAGAGGGAATGTGCTCATGTTGCACTGCTCTGCTAGCTGCCTGCTCCCCCATTATTCCTGGATGGTGGGAAAGTGACACTTCCTGTGGGGGAGGCTGCATGATGAAAACATCAGTGAGAGGGAGGAGCTGGCCGTTGAGGTTGCTGTTGTACTAAAGGATCCAGCCTCCTCCTAAAAGAGGCACACACACAGCACACAAAGAACACAAAGCGCTGCTTCAGTCTCCCTCAGCTTGCACTGGCAGAGACCTTTCGTTCATCAGGAGGGTCTGACAGACACCGGTGAGAGCCAATGGCAGCAGTACTTCGATGGAAGCTCACTTATAGGCCTGGAATAAGAATACGGCATATCAGTTAGACTATAAGAATCCACAGGGCAAATTACACCATGTCTTTCCAGTTAACCCTGTGTGAGCTGTTTTTTTTTTCCCTCCTGCCTTTTTCCTCTCACTTGTTTTGGTTTAACGTTTAACTCCAACTGTGCCAAGTCGTCCACAGTTATCACAACCTGGCGTAGAGCAAACAAAGGCAAAAGGTCAACAACTTCCACACAGAGACAGACTGGAGAAAAACACAAAGTAGCTTTCCCTCTGTGAAACAGTGCAGCAGACACACTTACTAGAAGAGATGGCCATAGGTGAGCCTTCACTGGAAATTACAACTACATATTTAAATAAGACAGCTATTAATTTTGGCAAAACTGAATTAGTAAGAAGGGCCACGTGCTCTTTTAACTACCCGCTTTCTACCATTTAACCCAATTACACTTCTCCTGCTACCTATTTACAGTAGCTGAAATATTCTCTCGTCAGCATGATTGTCAAAAAGCATGTTACTAATTTCATGGGAACTGAACTATCTCCCAAAAAAATTAGAGTACCTCGTGCCCATGGGCCCTGCCCTGTAAGAGACGCCACAAAACCAAAACTGGAAGTAGATCAGTGCAAACTCATCCATGAGGTAGTGACTTCATACTTGTGCGATGCAGCTAGAATCAACAAATCTCTGTTCCTAAATGAGTTGATTCTATCCAGAGACGTGATGCTGTACTGGTGTACAGACAAAGCAAAGGAAGGCGAGAGGCTGAAGCATCTGTTGGTGTTTGAGTAAGCAAGATTACCTAAAGCTACCAAGCTGATACTAATGAAACTTGGTGTAGCATGGGAAAAAGAAAAAAGAAATGTATTTATAGTGTGGCACACTTAAGAAGTGTGAAAAGGGGCACTGGGCATGGTGGAGGAGTGCTCCCTGAGTGCTCCCCTTCTACTTCAGTGACGATTTGGCACGTCTTTAAAGTTGGGAGACTCAAAATAACTTAAAGCATCAAAGGCTGGTTAACACATTGGCCCACATTCAATTTAATATCAAGAGAACAGATAGAAATTTTGGTCAAGCCTGTTCAATATTCTGATTAAGGGTTTGTAAAAAGTTCTGTAATTTAGATGTCCCGCTCATTTGATGATGACACTGAGAGCTAATTGAAGTATATGCTGAGAAAACGCACGCAAACAGGTAAAATGCAACTAAATTATATCAACTAAAGTATATCTTTGCTAATTTCACAACACATATATAGAATGAAACTATAAAAGCAGGGGAAAAAAAACAAATACGGTTATGAGCTGCTAACAGAACAAGGTTGCAGCAGATGTATGTCACGTGCACTGAGCTTTCAGAGCTTTATGAAAGTACGATCGAAAAACTATTTTTGCATCTTTACTTTCTGCATCATTGGAATTTCAAACGTGTTAGGAAATAACAATCATTAAGGTCTTTAGGATAAAGTCTATCTGTGCTGTGCAAAAGCCTTCAGGCACCCCTCATTCTTGTAACAGCGGGCTTGAGCAATAGTTCTTCAGACCTTCTGAAGGTCTCTCGAAGTTTTCTTTCATCATTGGCTGTTTTTTCACTTATTTTCAGTCTACTCTTTACAAATGACCCCTTTCAGAAGAACATTTGTTTTATTTGAAAATCCACTTAAAAATGACCTAATCATCATGCAAGAATTAAAAAAAAAAAAAAAAAACGCCAAAACAAAAAAAAAAAAAAAAAAAAAAAAAAAAACGCCAACTCAAGAGACGAACCTGACACAGGACCTGAGAGATGCACCCACTGATTCATCTACTGTTTGCTGAAGCCACATCAGAAATGTCAAGAAGCCATTTGTAAGGAGGGAGAACCAGGAAAGGAGACTGAGGTCAATGCCAAATTACACAAGGAATGGACCAAATGAATAAATGAATCCAATTTTCAGACCTTTGGTTTGGTACGACAATGACTGTCTAGCTATGTGTGAAACACAATGGAGGCTCTGTCCTGGTCTGGTGCTGTGTTACAGACAATGGTGTTTGGGATCTTGTCAAACTTAATGGAACTGTGAACACATGGACATGACATGGATATGACCTCATATAGGATATGAGGTCATATCCAATAACCTCATATCCTAACCCTAAGCATTAACATATAGAAAGTGTTCGATAATGGTTTTGTTTTTTGTAAAATATTATTTTTTAAGCTTGTTAGAATCGTACAAACTCATTTTCTCCCCTGTACACTGTATTTACATGTATGTTTGCATGTGTTGTAATAAAGCACTGCATCTATTTCCCAGCTCAATAATTTTGCACAATACTGTAGCTGATTATAAAATATCTCCCCCCAATTAATGCTTTACGTCCCACTTATTCCGCCAGCAAGATTAAGAACAGTGAGTGAAGAACAGCATCAGCAGAGTTGGAAAATCTCCATTACTCTAAATAATAAAAGAAATCAGAAATCAATTCACAGTACATCAGTAGAAGAGAAGAGGAGACCTTCTGCCAGTATTTCAGTTCCCTGGAGACAGCAACGATCTTGCAGAGAAAGAAAAGAAAGCAGGGACTATGACACTTCTGTCACTGCTACCGTCTAACAGTAATCTATCTCTATCCAGACAATGTGATGATATGAAAATACAGACAAGTCCGTGCTCCCTTTTTATTTACAGTAAACTGACAAAACTTGATCCTGTGCTCAGTGCACTGTTTGCCTAAGCAGGCAGCCTGCTGGAAGGATGCTAAATGTTCAACTTGCTGTACTAAGGTACAACCAAGGTAGTCAAATGTACCTCAGCACCATCACAATCCTTTCTGCAACAAGACTTCCTGTTACAGAAAAGCTGTGTCTAATTTCTGCAACTGCAGGGACACGTGTAGCCCCAGAGGAGACACACACGCAGCTTTACTTTTTTATGTGAAACTATTGTCAGGATACCTGGGTCTAATGACCCAGAGGTTGTGGTTTTGATTACTGTAGATCTTCTAATTATGGTCCGTGCGTTTAAACGGACCAGCGGTTATTGGAAACAGGCTTTTATTCCCTTCTCGGAATTGTCGCAGAAGTGAGAGGGAAAGATGACCCAGGCACAGTTTTTAGACTGAGGTGAAAAGACAGTGCGTTTACTTAAAGTGCTCCAAAATGTATTCCAACAGTTCACAAATAATGCATTTCCCAATTGTGCTCCTCCTTTGCTCTGGCGTATCTGTGGTAGCCCAGTGCACGAGTGGTGCTCCTTGAAGCTTCTCTCTGGCAGATTCTCCTCAAGAGGAAGTAAAAGTTAGCAGGTTTGCTAGCCGACAGTTCCAGTTCAGTGTAATAATCCCACTTCGAAGGTCACTGCACATCCAACTTATATGCTGCTGGTCATAGATGACGGCTGATTGGAAACAGCTAGCCAAGTGACACAGGGAGGACCTATGACAGCGTGGAGGGTTGGGGTTTTTTTTGAGCTACGTTCCAGTCACACTCCATACCAGTTGGTGGCAGTAATGCACCATTCAGTTGTTTGCCAACCGCCAATAAAATTTAAAAAGGAGAAGAAGAAGACAGCTAACCCTGTGCCTTTGGTTTTCTTTTGCATGCAAATCTAGGTGTGCCGAGACTCGAAGAGGATTGGCTGCTCGGCAATCTAGGACCGCCCTCAATTATGCAAATCGAACTGTGCCAGCCCGCCGGGGGCTCCCTCGACACTCCCAGAGTGTCTACCCGGCCACTATTGGAGACCAGCGGCTATTTGCTTGACAGGTTTTCAAACCCAGTGCTTATTAGAAATCGGCGTTTAAAAGAGACAGGTGGGTATTGGAAGATATACGGTATCTGTATTCTTTGTTTTAATATTTCTACAATTTGATTTTGCACTTCGGGTTCCCCTGGTTGTATTTGGTATTTCTGATGTGTAGTTCTCAGTTTTGTTATGGTGCCTTTCCTGTGTTCTTGTGTCTCGTTGTCTCGGTTATGGTTTCATGTCTGTTCTTTCCCGGTCTCGTCTGTGAGGTGCCTGTTTGCATCATATTGTGTTTGTTCCTGTTACTTCCTGTTTTACTTTGGTAATCTCCTGTCGGTGTGCGTCATGTTCTGTTTTGCTTCTCCCCTGTCTCGTCTGATTATTGCCAGCTGTGTTTCCTTCCTGATCCTCATTCCCTCGTTTACCTCCTATATTTATTGTCTGTGTTTTCCTATGCTCGTCACTGCGATATTGGGTCCTCCAATCCTGCCTGCTGCTTACAGCTCATGACAACCGTAAGATCAGCAGCCTCTTCACACTGAGTCACCGAAACAAAGATTATGAAAGTCAACCCGCATTTCTCAATCTGAGACAGCATCCTGGGTTTAGTGTGTAGCTAACATGAGGATGTGAAAGTTTACATCACCTACCCACCCAGTCACCCATTCACGTGTACATTAGCCACATGAATAGCTAATGTACAAGAGTGAAGTTATTTAGCCACATTATGCTCTACAGAGTGAGGTTTTCACAAGACTCTGCAGTCCTGTGAAAAACTAAGTACACCCTTACTGCTTCCCTAGGAATTAAGAGGAAGAGTAGTAGGCAGGTGCTGATAATCAAATACACTTGATTTATAGGTCACTGTAAGCGTGAACATCCGTATTAAAGCAGAAGTTTTGGCAGTTTGCAGGTCTGAGTGTGTGTTTTTATCACAATACACACAATATGTGTCATTATGTATTACCAAGAGGGGCATCAATAACAGTCACAGAAAAACAATTCTGCTCATCAATCTGGAAAAGATTATAGGGCTATTTCCTCACCGTTTGAAGTTCATCATTCTACAGTGGGAAACATTATTCACAAGTGAAAAACCCAAGACGGCCGCCATTCTTCCCAAGAACACATTCTAGCAAATGCACCTCAATGCAATGCTCAAAAAAAGAGCTGAATCTCAGATCTAAAAGGACTTAAATTTGCAAAGTTACATGTGAACAAGCCACAAGACTTCTGGAACCAAAGTGGAAATGACTGGTCATAATGCACCACATTTGAAACCAAACACAACATGACACAAACACCTCATCCCCCCTGTGAACTCCTCTAAATACCAAACAATTCTAGAGTCAAATGTGAGGTCATCTGTCCGACAGCTAAACTTAAACAGGACAATGACTCGAAGAACTGCATTCTCCACAATGAGATCGGAGTCTGATAAAGTAACTTCAAGTTATTGCTCTCAAAGATGGTTGTACAATTTAATCACTCATGGGGTATACATAGTTTTTCACAAAGCTGCATGTCCTTGGACTGTGCTTACATTTTACTTGAGTGCTTGCGCTTTATTAGCATTTCTGTGCCACCACATTTGAGAGGAACATACTGTATTTAATTTTTACTCTGAACTATAAGACTGCATTCAAAGTATGACTGTCTTACTCCCTGTTATAATGAAAGCATACTTTACAGGCTAGCATACCACGGGCTAAGAATAAGCTACTGCAGAAGGATTGTCGGCTATGGTAACTAACCTTACGTATTTCCTCATTCATGTCACTAGCAAAAGACTTTCTGAAGTCAAATTAGTATTTTTTTCTTCTTCTTATGTCAGACTTATGTTTGAATATGGTAGTCCTTGATTTGTCGGTGATTAGTCTTTTGGGTAATGTTATCTAAAGTTGCTCATTCTTGATGTTATAGGGAAGGCAGAAGGACTGAGGCAAAGTATTCAGGCGGGAGCTAGTTAGAGTTTCACCATTTGTATCTCTCATGGGCCCTTCACATAGAAATCAGTCCACAGGCTGTGCTACATACTGCATTTGCGAGTAAAATTATGTATGCAGGACTTTTTCTGTTTGTACAGTACTAGCAGAACTTTGCTATAAAAAGTTCTACATGTTGCTTATGATATAAATCGTCAAAAACGATTTAGCCACAACTTGAAATACCATGAGCACATCTCTTAATTCAGCCTATGGGTGCATGCACCAGTACAAATTTGACACAGTACACAGCACATTAAGCTGCCAGAAGGCAGACACTTAAACAAATGGCTACAATATGAAAGCTGACATAGCAGGCAGTGAGGCATGTGAGCCTGATCAGCAAACAAACAGGAAAGCAGTAACAAATTTACACAGTGACATTAAACTGGCATAATGACGGCACGTAATGGAAATAGCAGAGATTACAATGACGTGAGGACGGACAGACAGGCGTCACACAAAGCCTCTGATCTGCCCGTACCTGGGTGGAGGTTAATCCTGAATGCAGTCAACACAGCAGGAACATCTTTAAGGGACAGACAGACAGACAGTGGTTAGGAGTTAGAATTAAACTGTAGATCAGGACAACTCATTAGGTATCAAGGCAATCCTGACTGCAAAAGCCATCAGACTTTCACTTACGCAAGCATTAAAACAACAGCATAAGTACCACAGAGAGTTTTATCGCTGCTGGAAATCAGACCACAGCTTTTATATGTTGCAGAGCATCGACGCCGCTGATGAGAAGCACTCGCAGTGTTTCTGTACCTTTGATTCAGTATCAAGCAAATAGTTTTTACTATGACTCAAGCAATCTGCGTGGGCGCCTACGGTTCAAAGGAGGCACCACTAACAGCTCTCGTGTAGCTCTGCAGTGTGCCTGGCACAGAGCTAGAATGTCCCGCTTACCGTACTGAAACAGGCGTTCTATATTTTACTCGATTAAGAGCTCTTCAGAGTGCCGTTCGACCTTCCACTTTAACAAATGGAAAACACAGCACTGGTTTATTATGACAACATAATCCTTTTTCAAGAGAAGTAATACAAACATATCACAGACTGCTCTGCAACTTCTCTCTATTCATGAGTTTAATAATGCCAGATGGGGCATGAGGGTTGAATTGCAAATCGATGTATATGAAATATTAATGTGATGAATGTCTAAATAGGGGTTCCCATCCAAAGCCATTCAATATGCAGTATCGCACGACCCGCAAGTGTGTCTTGATGAGAGAATTAGGCAATTATGTCAGGCTTTTACAAAAAAGAACTGAATTAAATATTAAAATTTGATGCCAAAACGCAAATAAGAACTTTTAATCTTGCAAGCATGGTGCACACCCTGTTTCAGTCAAACCACAACATCCTGAGCTCAAACCCCGGGTCTCTGTCTTCTAGGACAAGGCATCCTCAAAGTCTGCCACTCAACATTTCCCGTCAATGCAGCTGACTATATTCAAAACACATCCAGATTAATATAAATGTTGTTAAAAAATGTGAATACATGTGGCTTTAAACATACAAGGGAACGCTACTGATAAAGTGTGTGTTTTTTTATTTTTAGCAAGCATTGTTTGAAATGTTGACAGTTGTGTTTTTACATTTACACCATGCTCGTGTTGTTGCCAAGAACACAAGTTTCTTTTCTTATCATCAGGAAATTGTTGAGGCTTTCCTGACAATTACCGGAAAGCTTGAACAGTGCCAGCTGAAGAGGTCATATGCAGAGCAGAAGTCATAATTCATCACGTTAAATAGACACAACATGACACGCCTGGATTTCAACGCTTGACATGTCTGACGGTCTTTAAAGGAACAATGTTTGACAAAATCTTTTGAAAGGATGACTGGACGAGACAGATTAGGCCACAGAAGTAGCTTTCTTGCTTCTATGATATGAAAGCGTTGGGTGTTTTGTTTGCCCAATAAGCAGATTAACAACATTAACCAATGAGAGACTGCTCGACGGCGAGTCAGGTTCTTGCATCCAAAAGCTGCCCTGTAAAGAGCACCCATATAGACTGGTGACAAATTAAAGGAAAATCTCAAACTCCTACAGTAAGGATATTGGTGGGGGGAATTGTTTGCTGCTTTGAATGTCCTTATCACCTGAGAGAAGAATCAACATGACGGTGTTACCCTTTGCCCTGATAAAACATGTCTGTCCTGATGGGACTGACATGATGGGTCACTGAATCTTTTGATCGGTATGAAAATGACACAAATCATTTGCTACTGAACTTTCACTCACAAGATCACCACTCAGTCGGTGATGGCGGTGACAGATGGTGCTTTCCTCTACAGTCATCAAAGCACCAAATTAGGGGCGTATCTTCTGGAAAAACGATATTCCATGTTTTCATCAAAGTCCCAGCGACTTTTCAGAGGTGTTTTCACACGTGAGCTTTGGGCAAATTTTGCCAGAATTGAGTCAGGATAGATGTTGTTGTTCTTTATCAAACAAAACACAACAAGAAACACTTCCTTTCAGCTGTTTTCACGCTACTGCACATGCTCTGTGTGGTTTAGGTGAGGGATCTTTCCATATGCTGGAGGCGGCACAGATGCCGCCCATTCACTAGCTGCAACGAATTCTAAGTAGCACTGTTCAGACAGCCAGCACAGCGTAACATCATGCAGCCTTTGCATTTGGGAACTGACATTTAATGAGTGGCTAATGCCCGATACTGCTGATATCGGCCTTCTCACGTGCACCTCTAGCAGTGGCTAGAGAAGGGCCGCAGTGCCAGTGTGACAACAACATTTGAGGATCAGCACCAATGTGCACTGAAACTATTCTAGCATCATGCGGTGGCCCGACACCTTTTTCCATTTGTCACTTGTCTTTACAAAAACATACCCAAAAGCGAAAGCCCAAGGAAAAAGAGAGGCATATGTCACCTATGAGCTAAAATGTATAGGTCAAAAAATGTATTTTATGCCCGAAACAAAAAGTCTGTAGTTTGAAACTTGCTCTGGCAGCACAAAAAGACCTCAGCCTTACTGTGGTTGTGTTGAGAGGAAGTCTTGCTTGCCTGTCATGTGTAATTCTGTATTTTGCCTCCTCAAAGGGAGTAATTTAATTACAAGGCCTGTTTCCATAGCAACTCTTTGGCTCTGCTTCAACTCTGACTGGCAGATGACTTCATCAGCTGGACTGCGGTTTGAGATCACCTTAAAAGGAGGCAAATCCCAATACAAATGAGTAATTATTAACTATTGAGGACACTTAAAAGTGCAGTTAACTCATTAAGATTTTTTTCCCTGACTGTGAACTGGCCAAGAAAAAGATTTACTGACAACATGCAGCAGGTTGATTTTAGAAAACCATCCACCAACCTGTATACGATGTCCACGGACATCTGGTGTTTATCCAGCAGCAGAATGTCATTTCTGACTTTAAATCAGTGTTTGAGCAGCTGCGAACAAGGTAACACACACACCGAGGTGAGGACAGACTCCTTCCTCTCCTTTGTTTCCCCTTTCACTTGAAAGTCTGGCCTGATAAGAGCCTGAACAAAGCCTTTGTAGTCTTTTAATCTACTGCTCACTCTAAATAAACAGCCACGTGTCTTTATAAAAACCCTCTAATACACACAGCGGAGGATATGTAAATATCCTGTGTGGCAAACATGGAGGTTATTCAGACTGGGATGCACTGAGATGTAATGCTAAACACTTAAGAGCCATTAACTCATAGCTCTGCTACTTTAGATACAGGAGTGAAAGCAAGTGGTTTAATTTATGCATCATTAATAAGTTTGCCCAGGAGCCTGACACATGTCCTGTGTGGGAATGTCATACAATCCTCTCAGGACTAAAACGACCACAGAACTGAACCATTAGGTCTCACAGGGCTCCATCATCTTAACTGGTATTCTGATGTCAACGTGGAAGCAACAAATCACGGTAAGCCAACATAATTCAACCAAATTGATGTCTGAAAGCATTCCTGTGGCGGCACATTGTTCAGACTGTGAACCTCCAGACGGCTTCATGTGACCAGGCGAAAAGTCAGTGAAACCTGACTGTCTCACAGGGGGCTAGTCCCATTAGATAAGGTGACACATGTTAGGCTTGACAGATACCAAAAAGTATGTTTACTCGCATGCTTCACTGCACGGATCAGTTTATCTTCTTCTCTAATTTAATTTGTTAAAAAAAAAATGTCTGAGATGCTTCTAGGATAGTTTACTACAGTGTATACTGAAATTTTGCAGTGACATGAGCTAAAAATAAACATGAAGTCTGGCTCAGTTTGGGAAACAGACTATCTGTGTGACCTCGGTGTCATCCCGCAGTTGTAAGGGACTTGGCTGTATCAAAGCAGAAGAACAAACAGTATGTGTGTTTTGATGTGTTTTGGTCATGGGATCCCTGGTGCAACCTAGCTTCACTAACTGGGCTGTATACAAGCACATACCAAGTAATCAAATTATAGCCACATTTAAAAATGGGCTTGCCATGTAAGATAAAACAACTAGAGGACATAATTTCGATACAAATATTCATCCTTCACTGCTGAATTGTGAGTTTACACTGGACCTCGGATTACTGTAACTTGTAGAGCGTCGCTCTGCCACATTTAGAAATAAAACCGTGCATTTATGCGGTTACCTGCAGCCCGTGAGTCATTGGCGCTCTGCAGCTCGATCAGAGTCTCATCCTTCGCCTTGCCAGTTATTCGTCTCATAGCGGCTAACGCTGTTATTATCACGGCTTCACCTTCTCGGGAAAGTGGGTAAGGCGGTGAGGATGTCTCCTGTGGGTGTCTGTGAAGACCAGCACTGGCTTATCACACACTGAAATCAGCGAGGCGATCCAGGTCAAGGGAGCGTAGATGGATCATATTTACATTATAATCGATTTTCACTGAAACGGTCCCAACAGGGCTCCTGAGCACCAACCGAAGAGACCAGGCACGAATAAAGGGGAGTGGCTTTGCTTTCTTTCTCTTTTTTTCCGTCGGCAGAATTGTGTGTGTGAGAGCGAGAGAAAGAGAGAGAGAGAGAGCGAGAAAGGGAGCGTGTAGGAAATATTTATTATGTGGCGAGGCTGTTTAAGAAATGGCACCATCTTGTGGTCGTTTTCTAGTACTGAATCTTAACTTCTTTATAGCGTCCTTAAAGAGAACCCCGACTATTATGACAAGTTTGCACTAAAATATGTGTTGTGCTTTCAATAATATATACGTGGTATTAAAATACGCAAAATGTTTTCCTTTTAAGCACATTTTATATAAAACCGATTTACCAGTAGGCCGCCATTGTTATTTACTTCTCAATGCACTCTGGGTAGTGACATCATCCGGCTGCACCGCATCAAGTTTAGTTAGCAGTGCACTGGAAATGGCTTCTGTTCAACCTTTCCAGTGTGAACCAGAGCAAACCGAGACAGAGGATGAAAATAGTCAACAGTACTTAGTTTAGATGAAGACGAAAACAATCCGTCACACAAGGACGCGAGAGTGGGGGGGAAACTACTGGTGTCTATGTGGAAACTGCTGCCAATGGCAACGGCGACTGAGAGCATTTGATGTAAAGAGCTCAATTTTATGGCAGCAGCTATCCACGGTATCGCATAACAACATGATAAAAACATTAAAATAATTCTAATTTTTATTATACAGTGAAATTACGATATCGTTATTTTACAGATCCGCCATGCATCACAGTGCACCAAAACTTT
>VURO01019893.1:8542-20240 GCA_015108175.1 Pelvicachromis taeniatus
GGGGGGGGGGGGGGAAGGGGGGGGGGAAAAAAAAGAGGGGGGGGGGGGAGAAGGGGGGGGGGGGGGGGGGGGGGGGGGGGGGGGGTGATTACAGGTATTCCAGTAGAGGATAATCTAGAAAAGCTCAAGCTGTGCATTAAATATTAAATGCCAAAGATTTGGGCACATCGCTGCAGTTTGCAAGGGGTAACAGAGGTCCCCAAGTGTGGAGGTGAACACAGATATTTGGGGATTTGGGGATAGTGTACAGGATCAATGCAGTAACTGTGGGGGGCAGCACAGGGTGAGTTACGGGGGCTGTGAAGTCAGAAAGAAGGCCATGAAGGTTGAACAAGACAGGAAAGGTTCAACCAATGTCAACATCAGCTGTAGTACAGACACATGGAACTCACACAGGACTGACAGTGGAGAAGATGATTTTGTTTATTGCCTATGTTATAAATTGCACTGATCAAGTGAAACACAAAATGGAAAAAATTAAAATAATAGTGAAAGGAGCAGAGAGGTTTTTTGGCATTAAAGATATATCTCGGGAACATATCAATTAAAGACTTGGAGAGGAGGGCAAAGCAGGCAGACCAGGGGAGAGAACAATATGATTATCTTACAGAGGAATGCCAGAAGTTTGACTGCAAATGGACAAGAGCTTAAAGGATTCATTAAAAAAATGCAAAAAGAAACCAGGTTTCAGGAGACCTGCCTCAAACCTACTTTGGATTTTGTTATTAAAGGTTATGATGGTGTCCACAGAGATAGAAAGGAGGGTAATGGAGGAGGATGTGTAACATTTGTTAAGAAAGGGACCCAATATGGAGTTGTTGCTATAGGAACACAGAATATATAGTACTTGAAATCTGGTTAAGAAATGGGCGCATCAGAGTGGTCAATTTGTACAATCCGGCTAACAAACTGTTATCAGTAGAGGAACTTGGCACATATTTAATTGGAAAAGTAATTTGGTGGGGGGACTTTAATGCACACAGCACATTATGGGGTAATTATAATGATTGGAATGGAGCCGTGATTGAGGAATTGATAGAGATAAAACAAAAATGATGTGTCTGAATGATGGAAGTGATACAAGAGTTAATGTTTGGACAGGTGCAGAATCAGCGATTGACCTCACAATAGTGTCAGACTCATTGGCAGGTATTTGTTCATGGCAGGTACTAAAAGAGACAACGGTAGTGACCATTATCCTATAATGACTGAGATAGAGCTGAGTGTAGAGAAACAGGATATAGGGGGTGTGCACAAGTGGTGTTTCAGTAATGTTGATTGGGATACATTTAGAATAGTTAGTGATCAAGAAATGCAAAAGACTGATATGAATATTGGGGTGGGTGATTTAAATTATTCTATTTGTAAGGCAGTTTTAGAGGCAGCAAACCAGGCATTAAAGAAGAAAGAGGGGAGGAGGGAAAAGAAGATCGTACCTTGGTGGACAAAGGAGTGTGATAAAGTGATTAAGCATCGAAATAAAGCTTTTAAGACATTAAAAAGGAATCACAGTTTTCAGAATTTCATGAATATAAAAGATTACAAGCTTTTATTGGTTCTTCAAGGTAAGAAGAACCAATAAAAATGCAAAGATAGACTTTTGGAGGGGTTTTTGTAATTCAGTGTTTGGTCTATGATTAGAAGGATGAATGGTATAAAAAGAGAGTATGGATATCCAATATTGAGGGATGGAGAAGCAACAGCAGTAAAAGATGAGGAAAAGGCAAATGTGTTGGCAAAAAATTTTGTTAAAATCCATAGTTCAGGCAATGAAGAAGAAGAAGGGCGAAGAGGAAGAGATATGACAATCATAGAGAATAGGGATTTACTGAAACAGGTAGATACAGAAGATTTATTAAATATTCCTTTTACAAAGATAGAATTGAATTGAGTGCTTCGGAAAGCTAAATTATCAGCACCAGGAAAAGATCAGGTTTGCTATATCAAGATAAACCACCTTAGTGAGTCAGCTAAAGCTCTTTTGTTAGAATTATATAACAGAGTTTGGGAGGGTGGGAAACTGCCGCAAAGCTGGAAGGAGGCAGCGGTTGTGCCCATACAAAAACCAGGGAAGGATAATTAAAATCCAGGAAATTACAGACCTATAGCTTTAACATCTAATATCTGTAAAATAATGGAGCGAATGGTAAATGAAAGACTAATGTGCTATATAGAAAGTAAGAGGAAGGAATACAATGGATCCGCTGCTGTGTTTGGAACATGAAGTCAGGAAAGCACGAATAAACAAAGACAGTGTAGTGGTGGTGTTTTTTGACATAGAAAAAGCCTATGATATGATGTGGAGAGAAGGCCTACTAATTAAAATCAGGAAATTGGGTATCGGTGGGAAGCTGTTCAGATGGATAAAGGATTTTTTTTAAAGGGAAGACGGATACAAGTGAGAATTGGGAAGATTCACTCTGAGAGGTTTCCTGTAGAAAACAGTACAGCTCAAGGGAGCATTTTGAATAACTTTTTGAATATTACTTTAAATACTTTAAATGTAAAGTTCTGCTAAATGTTTAAATATAAAGATCAGTATTGCTGAAATGCAAAATATTTTGGCTGCAGTGTATGTTTTGCATACAGGTATAATAGAATAGCTTTAGTGTTTTGTTTTTTAAAACTTGAGTATGAAATTATACAAAATTGCAGCAAGACATAAAAAAAAAACCCCCAGCTGTCTTGACTATAAAATAGACAATATCGGATTCATATCAGTATCGGCAGATATCCAAATTTATGATATTGTATTGGACACAACAAAGTGTTATCGTGCCATCTCTAATGCGCACACGGGTCTCATCGCCCCCGGCCCTGAGACCCGAGGGTCCCCCACCCCCAGCATGGGCCCAACAGAGCCAGGGGAGCCAGGCCCTGCCAACCAGCCACCGGGAGTGAACCACCAATGCACCGGTGTTGATGTGTGTTGTTCTAAAGTGCATTCAAAACAGGGGAGGGGCATGGCACTAACAGCCCTCTGCCAGATAACAGCTGATGTCAGGATGGCCCCAAACGAGAACCCTCAATGTCTACATGTATTAAAATTGAGAGGTGGGCACCGGCACCAGTGGTGAGGCTGAATAAACAGAATGTCCTCTGGATGCTGTTTAGTGTGCCCACCCTCAAAACCCTATATGTAAGTGTCATGATAGTGTCAGAAATGTGAGTGTCTAAGTTGTGGAATAAAATTGGGGCTTAGGGGTATTTACACTAAGATACAATTATAGTTGTTTCAGGGTTTTATGTGTAGATATGTGCTAAGTTGAAGGCTGAAAGGTTGATAGAAATGCTTAATCTTTTTGCATTGAATACTGGGCAAAGCTATTTACATAAAATAAATGGGAGTATTAACTTCAATATTAATTTACAAACACAATAACTCACACATACACACAAACTGTACCTGTTCTTCATGGCTGTCAATAACCACCAGATCTGTTCCTCTGTCTCTGCAGTCCTTTCTGGCTGCATCCCAGGAACCAGAACTTTCAGAGAGGAGATAGCAGTTATGGCTGAACCTCCTCCATCCCGCAGGACAATTTTTATCTGGAATAAATTACCAACAAGTAGTATTTCAGCAAGTTAGTGAAGGATGTTTTAGGAACTTTATAACAATGCTAATTTGATCTGTATTTAATAAACTGGAATCCTCCAGACTATTCACTTGCTGACTGTTATATTTGTTTGTGTTTATTTATCATGACCACAGTTAGTACTTAATCTGTTTTATTTCAACAGAGAATAAATATTCTGCTTTTCTAAGTAACACCAACAACACCAGGAAAGTGTGCGCACCCATTTCCTGCTGGGAAATTAAAAGTCAAAGTGGGTTATGTCAACTTTATGAAAACACTCTAGCCGGATAGTTTGTGTGATCACTTTGTTGATGAAAGTTGGACCAGACATAGTTGATCACAGATGTGCTTTTTTATTTGCCAAATATTTTAGTGATGTGATCACTTTCATTTCCGTCAGTATAATGTAGTGGGGTTTTTTGTTTTTTTTGCTCGAATGACCACGTCTCTGATTAGACATTTCTCCTGCTTCTTTGTAGTGCTGGTTAACTGCTGAAGCACACCAAAGGGTTGTGGCTAATGTCTAAGCATAACTACTGTTTTTAAAGTGACAAGTTTACATATATTTGATCAGAAATACCTTTTCTTCATGTCTAAAGCTGGGTGGGAGATCAATGTGTTACCGCAGCCAAAATACGAAAAGCAACAACGAAAACAGCTGAACTGAATCTAAATAATGGGGAAGCAAAACTGAACATAACACTAGATCTACATTTTGTGGATTCAATCTTTTCTTTCTTTCTGTTTTTCTTCTAAAAATTATTAAATAAGGTTTATGTGTGTATGTAGGTTTAGTTAAAAACACAACATACAAAGACTCACTTTGGTTGAACAAAAAATGCAGTCTCTCCAATTCTTTGGTGTTTTCAGTGAGATTGGCTTGAAGCAGGTCTCTCTCCTCAGCCATGGAAGAAAGCCTGTGACTCACTGCAGAAACATTTGCATTTAGAAGGTCTCTCTCCTCACCCATTAAGGAAAATCGGTTATTTATAGCAGAAAAAAGTTCAACTGAACATGGACTAAAACAAAGAGAAGTAGGATTCATATTTTTGTCAAAAATTAATTCCTTGTTTCTAAAAAAAATATTTTAACATTCTACCTGTAAGTAATAAAACATGCTTAATATGAAAGTCAATTTTATGCTTCTACATGTGAATAAGGAACCATTTCATGATGATGATGATTTCATCATCTTCAAAGGTTCACATAATTTGTAAACCATTTTACAGATTAAAATTATTATCAATGACCAACACAACTCACAGTAGAAACCAAGAGTAATAAGTCCAGCCAGCAGGAAAACACTCAGCAGGCTCAGAAATACAACCAAATACAAACTCCTCTTAGAGCTCCTTTGACCTGAAAAGAGAAAAAAATAAACAAAATACAGAACCCAATAAAATGTTAAAACACCTCTGCTTTTTTCAATTTCTGCTACTTATTTCTTACCTATGCGATTTGTTGAACGTGTTGAGTTGTCATATTTGTGACATTCATATTCAGTATTGACATAAATTTCCTCCATTGCATGAAAGGAAGTGGATCATTTATGAGTGCTCAGCTCTGCAGCATAGGACATGTGAAATGTGAAAGCCTCAAAGGTTTTGCTTATACTTTTTTTTAGAATCAGAGGAAGTCACATATTTAATTTGTGGTTTGTGCAGCTATGTTACCACTGAAACTGGACCTGTTCTTTAGCTGCGTGTAGAATAGAAAAGCATTTTATTGTCATTGTACATGTACAATTTTGGGTGCCCTATGCCAACTGTGCAGGAATAAAAAATTATAAATAGTAAAGACAAAAGAAAAAAAAATATGTATATACACACACACAGACACATACACACACACACACACACACAGTGAAGAGGAATAGAAAACAAGAGAAAGGCACACACCGAAGAGCAAAGTGCTTGGAAGTAGTGCTAAAAAAGACTTGGTCTGAGTAGAGTCTGTATATGAGTGGACTCAGTGATGGGAGTTACTCAGGCCATGGCTCAGATTGGTGAAGTGAGTGGGCAGGGGTTGCCAATAAGTCCAAATGGCCCAGGGGAAGAAGCTGTTAGTGAGCCTGGCGATGTGGCACCCGATTGACCTGAAGCACCAATCAGATGGCAGCAGGTCAAATAGGTGGTGGGCTGGGGGTGTAAGGGGTCACCTGTGATGGCCCTGGTTTTTCGGAGACAGGAGGATGCAGTGATGGCCTCCAGGGGTGGCAGAGGGCGGCCAATAATTTGTTGGACACTGTTAATTTCCCTCCGTGCAGCCTTCCTTTTCTCGGTAGTGGCCCCTGCGTACCCCAATCTGTTCTACAATGCGTGCCTTTTCTATTGTGTGCCTTTCTCTTGTTTTGTATGTATCCGTCTTGATTCTATATGTTTGTTATTTATTCCTGTTGTCTTAATATTTATATTTTATTCCAGCACAGTTGGTGCGGAGCACCAACAATTTGTTTTTACATGTACAATGACAATAAAGGGCTATTCTGTATTATTATATTCCATTAGAAATCAGAATTAGCTCAGAATAGGTGAATTACACAACATAATAGGTTTATTATGATTTTATTTGTATTTTGTTCTGCTCCTGCTAAATTGCTTTAATAAAATATTGCGCATTCAAAAAAACTAAATGGACATTCCCTTTTTAACCCTTTGTCAAACAGTAAAGGTAAAAACATGTGAATTATAATAATATCACTCAAAGGGTTCTTACAGGTTACTCTGGCCTTACAGATGTTTGGGACCTATTTTCCAAGAGACTGTATTTTAACCCTGTTAGAGAGCTGCTAGTAAAAGATGTAACTGAGGGGCCAGCCTGGACTGCAAGGCCACCCTGGCAAGCACGCCTTCAGTGAAAGCAGGATCGGCATTCGGAGGAATGAAAAGTAGTTAGAGCTGGACGAGTCTCCTATCCAGCTCCATCCAAGTTCTGTTTGTCTAATGGGTAATACTCACAGGATCAGAGACTTTTTAAACAGACAGTTGGTTCCAGACCTTCCTGTACTGGGGTGCCTGGTCAAGATCCACACTTTAGAAAGTGACCACATAAAAATATGCAAAACTAATACAAAAACCAAAATGCTTCACTAATGCTTCAAATAGAATAAAAATAGAATAGAATTGTCCTTTACTGTGAATGTACTTGCACAATGAAATAAAGCTTTAGAGAGTATTTTTGCTAGTTACTTCCTTTTTTCTTTGTCAGTGCTCCAAAATGTCCCTCCTCACTGTTCTTCCTGCCACAACCACCAGAAAAATGTATTATTAAATGTAGTATGGTGATCCTTTATTATTTTTATTTCAACATGCTTTTGGTCTTGTATCACAGGTGCAAGTTGTGCATGCTATAACTACACACAAGCATATGTAGTATGACTTTATTATAGTATGTAAAACTTTTCTGAATCATATTTTATTATGTATCATTTTGCTTTTCTTTCTTTCAGAAATTATATTGTGTAAAATTTAAAATAAATCCTTCACATTTCATTATTGTGCATGTCTTAAAATGGTGGTGAAAGTGTTTTAATTCTTTGGTCACAGACTGAGTTTATGTTTTGACATGTGAAAAAGGCTTTGATTGTTTTAACATATGTTGCACAGGTGAATGTTAGTTATGTCATGAGAAATGCCTTAACATTATTGAAAGCTGCATTAAGAATACAGATGGCAATCCATTGTTTTCATGTGAGGTCACAGCTAATGGGACATGCCCACCTAGCAGCCAAAAACTACTGTAATCCTTAATCCTTGTATCGAATACACTAATTTACATTTATTTACAGCTGCCAAAAGGGCATGTAGTATAGCACCAGCATGATAACGCCTCTCCTAACCCTGCCTTACAGGCCAAATTGCTGCTAATTTACACTATAGGAATGATTTACCTGACACTGAAAAAAAAATACTCAGTCAACATTACCATTACATGACGTTAATGTGACAAATTAATGCTAACATAACTTTTCTGGCCCTACAGTGTAAATGTCCAAGTCAACAAAACGTAAGATTTATGTGTGGTCGTTCATTTAAGCTAGCTCTGTAGTGCTTACCTTTGCTTTAATGATGAACAGTTTCTTGTTCATCAAGAGCGGAAACGCTCTTTCGTGCATCTACGACGCAGCAGTCTGTAGTACTGCAGTTCAGCAACATTTAAATGCATTGGGTGGGAGACTGTCCATCAGAGATGTTATTTTGGCCAGTCCTTCTGTCTCCCACCACCTGCACTGGGTCCAGGGTGCATCCTATAACAAAGCTGGCCTTCCTGATGAGTTTATCCGGCCTCTTCCTCTCAGCTGTTGATAAACTGCTGCTCCAACATACAACACTGTAAAAAATGACAGATGCCACCACAGAGTCATAGAAAGTCTTTAGAAGCACTTCCTGGACTCCAAATGACCTCAGCCGCCTCAGCAGGTAGAGTCTGCTCTGACCCTTCCTGTAAAGAGCATTAGTGCTGTGGCTCCAGTCGAGTTTATTATTGAGGTGAACACCCAGGTACCTATATGAGTCCATTATCTCAATGTCCACTCCCTGGATGTTCACCGGTGTCAGTGTGGTGGGTTTGCATCTCCGGAAGTCTACCACCAACTCCTTAGTTTTCCTGGCGTTGATCAACAGGTAGTTCTGCTGGCACCAGTCCACAAAGTCCACTGTCTGTACTCTGAGTTGTCCTCACCTGTGATGAGGCCGACTATGGCAGAGTCGTCGGAGAACTTCAGTGATGCTGGGGGAGGGTGGGTGGCAAATCAAACCTATTAAAATATTTATTTAGGTCATTCACCCACCCCAAGTCTTCTGCAGCCTGGGGAGTTGGTTATCTCATTACTGTCATCATTACTCTAGCTCAAACAACTTCTTGCCTGCCTTCTTTGGATTAATCAGCCTCCAATTTTGGTAGTTTAATTCTGTGCTCTCCATCATTCTCCATTTCAGAATGTCATTCACGCAGTCCACCTCTTCCCATCCCCACCTCACAGAAACCTTAGTCAAAAGTTCCAAGCCTCAGTCTTCGTCTTCAACACCACCAGCGTCTAGACTCCAGGGGGTCCTGTCCTAAATCGTATCATTGCTGAGTCTAATCGTCAAATGCATTAATTTCTCTATCTCAGTAAATCATGTTTGAATTCTTTCTACTTTCTCTTCACATCTTGGATTTTCCTCCATGGATGGCTGATCTAAGTAGTCTCGGCTTGAAATATGTGACAAAAAACAACACTTTTGTCCTGCAGTACTACCAACTGCGCACTATCTGCAGTCATGATGCAGTACTGTTTTACCCGCCAGGGTAGGGAGTAGGTCACAAGACCGATTGTCACTGGGTTTTCATTAGCTCCATTTTGAAAGTCACTGCCTTCCTAAGCAGCACACTATTGCTAGCATGCTGTCTGTGCAGGAGCTTGCAAAGAGCCGAAGTTGTGTTAACAACATAATGTATTCGATACTGTCTGGGATGCAGTTTGGACTTTACTCTCATTCTTTTGTGGAACAAAAATAAATGTCCATATCTAGTTGTAAAGTGCACCAGCATTTTCCTCCTCTGGGAAAAAAAAAAAAAAAGAATTCAGCTGATTGTAGGTTAAGTACAGGCAGAACCAATAGGCAGGATCAACAGGCAGACAGACTAACAATTTCAAGGAACTGGACAACTGGGAACCGTTCCAGATTCACATCACAATTAGGAGTGGTGAGAATGATGTTCCTGATGTGAGTACTGCATCAAAGTGATGGAGATTAATTAAGTAAAAGATTTGTTCTTCCACATGGTCTTCACTGAAATTTAACAGTGCCCTCTAGTGGAAGCTCTTGTTATTACAAACTGTTTGAGAGGTACTAGATGCTCTTATACAAAAAATACAACATGAGCTCTAAAGATTTTCAGTTTTAAAGCGAAGCAGAAGTTTATCAAAAATTATTATTACATTTATTCTGTCATACTCTTTTATTTTGTCTCTTACAGGACTTTCTGCAGAGAACTCTCTGTGCCAGTGTTTTGAAACTGTTGCAGACACCAGTGAAGTAAACTGAAGTAGCTTCTGTAATGCTACAATGAGACATAAGAGGGCCACACCTATTTTCTTCTTCTTCTTTGTTTTTTACCAGCACTTAAAAAGCACAATATTTGTCTGTATCTTAATAAGGGACTGTGTTTGATTCTCTGAGTTAAAAACTGTCTGGTTGAAATAACATACAACCACTGGTTATTTTCACCATGAATATAATTCTGCAGATTAGAAATGTATGCAGTCAGAACAGAGTAGAACATTAAAATGGAAATGCAGAATATAAGAGCAATCACGGTTAAAATGTCAAAGCATGTAGAAATATAATCTCTCCAAGAAACTGTACAGTGGTGTCATGGTAAGTAACACAGACAATGCAACGAGGACCAAAGGGAGACAGAGGACTTAAATACACATATGAGAAGATTAGGGAAAGTGGAGACACCTGGGGCACAGCTGACACCAATGAATCAAAACGACGACACAGGATAGAAGTAAAACAAAACACATCGACTCCAGAAACATCAGACCTTTTCAAAATAAAACAGGAAACATGGAGTGATGTAGGCATGACACAAACTCACAGAGAATACTTAAAACAGGTGTAACAACATAAAGGGATCTAATAACCAAAGAGCAAAACTAAGCAATCTAGAGGCTAATATCAAACTAAACAAATATACACAGAAACTCAAAACGCTGGGTCGAATGAACCAGGACCCTGACAGAGTGATTCTAAAAAACTCTAAGAAACACAAAACCCTGGGTGCAAGAACGAGGGACCATTACAATGTTTTGTGGTAATACAACTGAGCACGTAAACACTTTGACAAAATTCATAAAAATACATTAAGGTCTACTTGTTGTGGATTCATAAATTGTATAAATTACTAAATGAGGTTTTTTCTATAAAGGAATGAGTTTTTTTGTGCCAGTCATATTCATCTTGTAAATGTGAATTTACAAGAAATGGATCCACTGAGTAAAACATTTTACAAAGACACACAACAAGTCATACAAGTACTCACTCTGGTTGAGCAAACTCTGCGGCCTCTCCAACTCTTTGGTCTTTTCAGTGAGCACATCTCTCTCCTCACTCCCTGAAGAAATTTGGTCACTCATGGCAGAGACATTTGCATTTAGAAGGTCTCTCTCGTCACTCACTGAGGAAAATTGGTTATTCATAGCAAACAGTAGTTCAGCTGAATCATGGTCTAAAACAAAGAAGTAGGATGTATGTTTTTGAGACTCCAGGCATTTATTCGTAGACTGCTTCTGACTTCTGATTAATTTGATCCTAAAAGGGTTTACATATCTTACTTTGTGAGTCTTCCTTCATTTGAACATTACAGAGTTTACCATATTTCATTAGAAATATGGTAAACTATGGGCTATCCAAAAAAAGAAAAAGAAAAGCCAACACAACTCACAGTAGAAACCAAGAGTAATAAGTCCAGCCAGCAGGAAGACACAGATGGCTCAGAGACAGAATAATAACCAAACACAAACTCCTCTTAGAGCTCCTTTGACCTGAAAAGACAGTAAAAATAAATAAATAAATAAAATAAAACAGGAAACCCAATAAAATGTAAAACAGTAAAAAGAGAAATTAAAAAACACCTATTTTTGCAACAAATTTTCTTCCCCAATTTGTGCCACACATTTGAGATATTCAGTATTGACAATTGCATGAAAGGATGCAGATCATTGAGACCTCAGCTGCAGCACAGGACATATAAAGGGTGAACGTTTTACTGGTTTCGGTTTATTCTTTTTTTAAGCTCAGAGGAAATCACCTATTTAATATGTGGTTTGTGCAGATCAGATCTGCTACCACTGAAACTGGACATGTTCTTATATAGCCATATGAAAGGATACAGAAGACAATCTGTTAAAAAAAAAAAACGTTTATATAACATAGATATAATATCAAGTACTGAGTTATTCACCCTGTCTTTACAACTATTTAAAAGAATGGGCTGTTAATGCATCTGGTGTGGTACTGTATAAGATGGAAATTAACAGATGTTACAGTTTGGAAATTTCTGTTAGCCCCCCCCCCCCCCCCCCCCCTTTTTTTTTTTTTTTTTTTTTCTTTTTTCACCAAACTATGTTT
>VURO01019893.1:27354-45179 GCA_015108175.1 Pelvicachromis taeniatus
TTCAGGCTTCACACGGAGAGGTGAGAGTCACAAGAAGGGCTTATGTCTGTTGTTTTGGAGTTATTTTCTGTATTTAACTGTACAGAAGTAATCTATCTATCTATCTATCTATCTATCTATCTATCTATCTATCTATCTATCTATCTATCTATAAGCACATTTAAAAACAACACAGGTTGACCAAAGCGCTGTACATAGTAAAAAAGTAGGACAAACACGCACAAAGATCAAAACAAAACGTTTTGAGTAGAAATGTGTTTTCAGATGGTTTTTAAAGCAGTAAAACACTCATTCTTGTGCCCAAATGAATAGTTATTTTTATAGTTCAATTTGTGAAAACTAATTTGAAAAGCTCAGTTAAATACTTTTAAGAGAAAATCCGGAATGATAAGTGAACAAAAAGCTTCTTTTTTTTTTTTACCTACTTATCAAAAATTACATAACGGAGTGCTGGGTATGCTTTTAACTAGACTTTACAGTACTTATTGTTGAGTCCAGCTAAAAGTTCTCTTTTCCTCTGTCAGTTTCTAAAACAATAACCTGTAATTCCAGGCCTTTTTCAGTGACACCCGAGTTTGGGATGCTTGACGTTGGCGAGAGCATGCAGGTGACTGTGGTTTTCCGTCCAATGAACACAGGAGACCACAGGCAGGATCTGCTGCTGCACTATCACACTGGTGAGAAAACAAAACTGTGACACAATTGTGTTGAGGACTCTTCAGCCTAAGATGTAGCAGATAAAGACATATTAATAAGTTGCTTGCAAGAGGAGTGTGTGTGAGTTTGTTTATTTGGGCCAGTGAAGCCAAATGTGACATACTGTAGGTGATCAAAGAATATAGTCAATCCTTAGGGAAGGATGATTCAGCTCATAATGGCTGTGTCATATCACATTTCCTGCTCGGTATGGCTAGCTCGGAGGGCTTGTTTTCTCTTCTTTCTGATTTCTTCTTGTATTACATGTTACACCTTAGTTGCTTTAGTAAACTAACATAATCTGGTATTTAGCAATCTCCTGTTGTCTTTCAATTACACAGCAGTAACGTTGTTAAATATCACTGAAATCCAGACAGTCTTCCTCCATATTTTTACAAACGACTAATCAAAACAAAAGTGGAGAAAAAACAAAGATCTCTTGATACCTACGCTCCACCACTTATGTGACGTTCTGGTAACCAGTTACTAGGTCATAATAAGCACCACGATCTCTTCTGCTCAGGTGAAGATGTGTACATTAGTCTGCATGGGTCTTGTGAGGAACTAAACATCCACTTTGACCCTGCGGAAATCTGGCTGGAGAAGACTTATATTTCTCTGCTCAGTACACGCACAGTGTGCCTCACCAACCACAGTGACATCCCTCTTCAGTACTGCTGGACTGTGTGGCCCAGCCAACAAGAAGAGGACCTGAGCTTATTGAGGTATTTATGCATGCACACAAAATGTATTTGTTAGAGCATGTGTTGCTCGAAATGAGCTCAGGTACCTATCACATTCTTTCTATCGTGAAGATCTTTGTCCTTCTACTGGCCTCTTTTTCTCTCAGACCCTCCTCATTTGCTATTTGTTATACTTTTCATTGTCTTTCCCTGCCTGTCTCTCTGTAGGGAGGGCTCAGTACTCCAGCAGAAGGAAGAAAGGGAGCTAGGACAGTTGCTTGAGTCTGACCCTGCAGGGATCCAATACCTCCCGCTGCAGTGTGGAGCCCCGCAGGAACACAGAAGCCAGGATGCAAAGGACTACCTCTTGGCCCTCTCACGCAGCTGCATAACTGTGGAGCCTGCGGTGGGTTTCTGTTTCATTGTCTTGTTGTGTGTTCACATAATTTTCCTCTTGCCAAACTGATTAGTTAACTACTTAAATGTCATTACACTGCCCATTGTTTCTTTTCCATGTACTGCAGAGGGAACAACACCTCTTGTAGTATGTCTGCATAATGTAATACTTTTAACTGGGGAGAAGTTACAGGGGTCCATCTCCTTGTCCAACAGCACTTGAAATTTGTTGATCTTTCTGTGAATCGTTTCTTGCTGCAATGTCTACCCTCAGAGCTGTATTATTGCTGTGAGAACAGAATTCTGAAAAGGTTGATCAGATCTGATGTTAAAGCTGTCAGATAGACTGCACATAAGTTCTGTCTGATTCCTCTGTGACATTGGAAACAAAAATTAGGGCCTTTCTGTCCAGACACTTTTAGATCATATAAGCTGCTCTGTCTTCTGTCGCCAACTCAGTCCCATTCCCTGGACAAAGAGCTAGACAACACAAAGTTAGGGAGGTCACCTGTGTATGTGTGTTTGTAGAGTAAAGCATGACCAAAGAATCAGTTGCTTTCTTCTTCTTACGTTTTTTCTAATGTTTGCATTTTGTTTCACTAAAATAATTATTGTTGTCTTTATGTGATTAAGGAAGGGGAGATATGGCCCAGCACCACAGCAAAGTTCACTATCATCTTCAAACCTGAGGAGGCCAGACTTTATCAACAAACCATATACTGCGACATCACAGGTCATTCAGGTTTCACATACACACACACATACAACAGTAAAAGATAGTGTTGTATAGTGCTCTCAGCATTAATGCAAACTGATCCATGTTAACGTGTCAAAATTGGCAAATCCGCGTTAACGGGTTAACGCAGATTGATCAGCGTGAGGGGTTACTCTGTTAACGCATTAATGCAGCTTAAACGCATTAACGCCGTCATCATGACTAACGCGATTAACAGTTAACTCATCTGGAGCGCAGACTGACTCAAAATCCCTGAAATATCTCTGTCAACGGATTTTGGGCAGCTTGTCCAAACTTTGTCCATTCTGCGCTCCAGACGGGTTGAGTGCTTTAAAAATTTTAATCACGTTAATCATGATGACCACGTTAATGCCGTATTAATGCGTTAATGCTGAGAACACTAATAAAATTATGTTTAATCAAATTTTCTGTCCATTTTAGTCATGCTCACACTGTTAAAAAATAGAGCATATAATCACAGAAGCACAGAGGGAACTTTTACACTTCACCAGCATAAGATCTGTGTTATGTTTGCCATGTTTGCTTTCCTGTGGCCCTATGGTTTTCCTTTCTCTGTCTTTAGCTCTGTTGTAACTCATTCATCATTGCTGTTTGTCATCTTAGGGTGTGAATCACCGTTGCCCCTCACAGTCAAGGGTAAAGGCATGGGACCTCAACTTGTGCTTAACTATGATGGGATGAACTTAAAAGATTTATTCATAGGTGAAAGATTTCGTCAAGAGGTGAGAAAAACCAAGCCAGCGTGAACACATTATGTTATTGCCAGTATAGCTTTAATGCATAATGCTAGAGCTGCAACTTTGTGTGAGTTGAATTCAGCTTGGTGGTTGAACTGCAAGGTGCTTGTTCTTATCCACAAGCAAACAATACAAAGTATATTCTTAAAGAAAACTGTAAAATTAAATCACACAAAATCAAAAGTTTTTCTTTTGAAAGTTTTAATGCACAAATGCAATGCTGAGACAATCTACCACCTTTTATCAATTAATCTACTCCATAAAATACATTTTGTATTTAGATGATCAATGTTGGGTATTTGCTCTCATTCTTCAGTTGCAGTTGTCAAACAAAGGGCCAATTGATGCGCCTTTCAGGTGGTCGAGTCCTGACACCACTTTTGGCCGCTGTTTCTCCTTCAATCCTGAGGAAGGTGTTGTTCCCTCTGGGGCCTGTCAGATAGTGGAAGTATTCTTCCACAGTCCCATTCTGGGTTCAATCTCTGATGATTTGCTGCTAACTGTGGCAGGACTACCTCAACCACTGACCTTCACTGTCAGGTAAAGATGTCAAGCAGTGAAGCCAGTTCTCTGCCAGGACATTTACATGTAACAAAGCCCAAATAAAAGCTCACCCATGGGCAGTTGGTCTGTTACACTCTCAATACTTATTTTTAAATCTTGTTGTTTCTGAGGTTTCAAGGTTTCTTTGTCTTTTCTTTTAGGGGTTCCGTCATTCGTCCCACAATCCACTTCAGCGTTTCAGAGCTTAATTTTGGGGATGTAGCTTTTGGTACATTACTTTTGCTCTTGTAGTTTTTATAACATATATGCAGAGAATAATGACAGACATCATTTTAATATTTTCACATTGTCTCATATTGGCTTCTTTTAATCGCCCTGCATAGGTTTTCCAGAGACAGTAGTTTGTACGCTCTTCAACCCTTCCTTTGTACCCGTGAACTTCATCCTGCGTGTCTTGGGAGACGGGCAGGGCTCTCCTAGTGTTAGCTCATTCAAAAAGGTTTCTGATGAGTCTCTAAAAGACTGGCATGGTCATACTGCTAGAGATCTTCATCCATGCCCTGTGGAGTTCACGGTCAGCCCAGCAGCAGGGTCAATGCGCAGCGTGTCCGATGTCGACATTAAGGTACAGTTTATTAACACCGTCCAGCATTCAGTGTTTTCATGTCATGCAATAGTGGGAAAAAAACCTGAATATTCTGTTGTTTTTTTTTTATATATATATACATGTAAATTATATAGATAATATAAAAATATTCTGGGAATCTTGAAGTATTAATAAATCATGATTTATGGTTAAATTTACAAAAATCTCATTGAGATATTTTGCTAGTTTAAAAAATAATCACATCTCTAGCCAGCAGATGATGGGGAGGCTTGTAAAGCTGAAGGTGACATTAACGTTATAAAAACTGGAACAGTGTATCGCTGTTTTTGTGATCGTGTTGTATGTATATGTATTGTATGTACAGGTGACACTGTGCTCCAACACAGTCAGGACATACCAGTTGTCACTGGTGGTGGATGTTGAAGGTGTTGGGGAGGAAATTCTTACTCTGCCTATAAATGCTAGGTATACACACTTTTAATGTTCAGACTCAAATAAACAGTTATTGAACTCATTTCTGTCATAGCAAAATCTAACTTATCATACTGGGCCCATATATACAGATCTCTTTCCTGTATTTCTTCTCTATTAGCCTAAGACTGAATCTCTTTTTCCCCTTTTAAAGGTACTTAATAAGAAATAATGAATAATAATGAATGACCATCCATCTGCTATAGAAACATGGAATAAAAGCTCTTTGGTTGGTGGATAAGATACATAAAATCTATGAAATGACATACATTACTTTGTCATTTTTCTTTAAAACCATTCAAAGTTAAATTGGTACTGTTTACTCAGCTATATTTGCCATTATAGATTAAAGAGAACATATCATGTTCATTACCAACTCTTCAAGTTGAGCACCGCTTAAGGAGCTTTGCATAATTCACAGTTATACATGACATTTATGCCTTATACTGCACCTTTAGTTCATCATCTGTGTCAAACAAGCCATTTTAGTTCCCTGCCCTGTTAAGGCTGCTCTACCTAAAAGCCCACTTTTGGGGTCTGCATGGATCCCAATTACTAGGATGAGTGTTAGGTAATCTCTTCCCTCATCCTTTTCCCTAAAGCAAAGTATCTTTTTTCTACCAGAAGTCTCTGTTACACTTTTGTTTGTTTGCATCCATTGAACGTATACATATATAGTTGGTGACAAATTCTGGAGGATTAATAGAGTTAATAGTAATAGAGTAATAGAGTTACTGCATGATGCAGTGAAATTACACATTTTTTATTCTCCTCTCCTTTTCCTTGTTTTTCTCTTGATTGTCTGACTTTCTTTTTTCTCTGTGTTGATAGGTGTGTTGCGCCTCAGATTTTGGTGGATACTCCAGTGCTAGACTTTGAAAGGTGTTTCCTCAAGTACCCCTATGAACAGAAAGTGCGGTTGACCAACCCCAGCAATTTACCTGCCTGCTACAGCATGCTTGATCAGGTTGGATGGATCACTGGAGCAACAAAAATTATAGAGTTTACATGTTTGTTGGAGCAACTAATGTATCTCACACTGTACTTTTCCTTTCAATCAATATGAAGTTGGAGCCAGGAGAACGTTAGCTTAGCGTAAAAATTAGAAAGACCCACTTTCAGCGGCTTGCTTGTCACAAGGGGTCACCACAGGTAGCTCCACATATTTGTATATTTCTATATCAGGCTGTTTCTGATGCAACTTCTAAGGCAGGGGTGTCAAACTCATTTTAGATCAGGGGCCACATGGAGGAAAATCTATTCCCAAGTGGGCCGGACCGGTAAAATTATGGTATATATAGCTTAAAAACCAAAACTTCAGTTTATTTTCTTTGTTTTAAGACAATCAACATAAAACATAAAGCTGGAGCCTGAGGACAGTGTGTTTAAAATAGTACAAGGACATCATAACTATTAATAAAACACCTCAAGTTTATTTGAAAATTCTAAAGAAAAAAACACAATGCCTCAGTGATTCACATAAGTATATCACAGATCACTATATCAGGGTGTCATTTCTCAGGCAGAAATGTAGATAAAAAAAACAATGAAATCCTATATAATCCACATAATATTAAAAGTAGAAGCCGTAATAAATATCACAATCAAAACAAAGTAGCTCATAATAGCTCACAATTGCTATTGCGCCCTCCAATGGATGCGATTGGAACAGCAGTTTCTTATATTGAAAAATTTTATTTTTTCTACTTTTTTCTACTTTACAAAATCATTTCGTGGGCCGGATTAAACCTGTTTGCAGGCCTGATCCCGCCCGCGGGCCGTACGTTTGACACCCCTGTTCTAAGGGATTTGCATCTCTTCCTAAGAACAAACTGGGATCTTTCACTGGTTAGGCAAATGTGTAAACTGTTACACTGTGGAGTAATGAGCATAAAGCTTGGAAATGAGCAAACAAAAGAGATCACTTTGTCTAAAGATAAAGCAGATATTTATACCAGCTCAATAATCAACACTCTGACAGAACTCTTCACGCTGTTTATTAGACTTCTCAGCCTAATAAACAGCTCACTCTTCTTATTTTGGAACTCTGTGTCGATTTCTTGTATTTCACTCAAAAAATGTTTATTTGGGATTAAGTTTAAAAAGTGATGTCAGGTGGTTCCACATAACTGTTATGTAACTGCTAAGAAAGTGTTTTTTGTGTTATTTTGCTTTGGGAGGTTAACTCAGTGGCTTTTCTTTTCAGTCAATTTAACATTTTCAACATTTCAGATCAACAAAAGTAAATACTTAAAAATAAAAACTCATATACAGTATGTATAAAAAACAGTCTCAAAATAATTTCAGTTTTTAAATCAATGAAGATCTGTGAGTTATCAAGAAAAATGTTTAAGGTTGGAGTGGCATTTAAATCCAGAGAAGCTCTGAGTAACTCTGTTCTTGTGGTTACACCTTTAAGTAGTTGTTTTGGTATTTATTTTGAATCCCGTCATGTAAATGAATAGAGTAAGAACCATAATGTTAGTTTCTTTCAACATGTATTGCTCCTCCTAGCATAGCAAGAAATCACATGCAAATTGTTATAGATAAGGATATGGCTCTTTACCATGGTAACAAGTAGACGTGCCTAACACCACTCAGTTGAAACTGTTATAAACTGTATATTAGTGTTTCTATTATCACTAAACAAGAGATGATTTGTATTTTTCAGACAAAAGCCAACAAAAGCTTTCCATATATAATCGATGGCTGTGCTTCATGTATATATAAAGCAGAGATGGATATTTTGTGTACATGTGCACTTAGGCAACTTATCTAAACATGTTTTGTGCCAGATTCATATACCGACATTAAAACATATAATTAGGTTTTTTCTATGCTCTTCCTGTTTTCAGGAATATGAGGAGACTCCGTCACTGCTTTTAGGCAGTTCTGCACCCAGAGGAGTGATTCATCCGGGCAGCTCAGAGGAGCTTCCTGTTCGTCTCCTAGCTATGGCCGCTGGAACGCTGCATCACATGCTACGTATTGCTGTATTTGGCAGCCTCCAGCCACCCCTGGTGAGTGGAAGTCTATGTGTGGGAGTGCAAGTTGTGTGTAGGTCTGAATACAGGCACGGAGTTTATTTTCTAATCCTCCTACTTTTGTTCTGTTTCAGGAGGTGGCCTTGTCATGTATTGGGCAGGGGCCGATAGTTCACAGTCAAAGCACACAGCTACACTTTGGCAAAATCCCGGTTCTGAAAGACATTGCCAAAACCCTGCTCCTGTCAAACCACTCACCTATTCCAGCTCACTTTAGTACTCCAATGGTACAAACACTCACGCAAGAAAACAAAAAATACCATTTGTGACTTAGACAGGCAGGCGCATACCATTTCCTTCATGTCTGTCCAACCATAGATCTGTTCACATACTGGCAGTTTTACTTTCTTAACTCCTGTGATTGGTCAATTTTCAGTCTAAATGTATATGTAATTTGTGAGCTAATGATTTCATTGCTATGTTAAACTCATGTTAACTATGTTAATTAACTATGTTAATTATTTATTCTCACTGTTTAGTGTAACATTTATGCACAAAACATGCCGTTAAGCTTTACTGTTGACTTCAACTTTCATCTCTTGCTCTCTCTTTAGCTCTTATCTCTCAGAGTCCATTCATAGCAAACTTTTGCAGCACAGTTATAGAAAATGCTCCCACTTGATATTTTTTGATGCATCACATTTTAGTGCTGGAAGGACATATTGGAGCTTCTACGCTGCCTTGGTTTTTTCCTTAGATCATGATGTTCACACTATAAATAGGCTCAGATTGTTGTTCCTACTTCCTTAGACCATCAGGAAGTCCTTTTGGCGTATGGAGCCCAGTGAGGGGGAGGTGCCACCAGGGAGCCAGGTGGAGCTCAAGGTTGTGGTGCACCTGAAAGACACAGTTCACTTTGAGGGCAAGTTAACGGTTTTCATACAGGACAGTCAGCCACTCACTGTCCTCCTGTCTGCCACTGGCACTGGCACTACAATTGTCAGTGACAGGCCTTTTGGTCCCAGCCTTGACCTGGGCAACCACTTCAGGTAGAAATCCCATTTTCATAGACTAAAAGTGAACTTTTCCTAGCTATTAATTCATGTAGATGTGACAAATATGACACTGACAATATCCATTGTCTTTATTCTACTTTGTAAGTCACGAGCCATATCAGTACCATTTCAAGCTCTGCAACCATGGCAAGCGAATACACCGGTTGTACTGGAAGGTTGGTACCTCACAGCCCACTGCAAAACTCCACAAAGGTGGCAGCTTGCCCAACCAAAGCTTCCTACCCCCTATCTGCACTCCTAAACCAAGAGATGATCCAAGGCGTGGATCCTCACTCCCTTCCAGCAGGGCAAAGTCGATGATCAGCCTCAGTCCGACTCGTCTGGAACTTTTTCCAGCTGGCTCTGCTGACATGGTGCTGACATTGTCTGCAGGCTCCCCTAAGGTGAAACAGATTCTTTGCAGGCTGATAAAGTTAAAAGTTTGTGCATGCACTAAATGACATATATAGTAGAATGCTTCTTTTTGGCAACGCAGGTTGTACGTGAACGTCTGGTGTGCTACGCTATAGTCGGTCAGCAAGGGAATCAAGAGAAGATCATGTCTGTAGATGTTACTTGTCGCTTTGTGGCTCCGCTGCTAAGCTTTTCCTCAAAGCAGCTGAAATTCTACATAAAGAAGGTTAGTAGTGAACAAAAATAAGAAACAGTACCATGTCTAGAATATATGCATATACTGAATGCTCTTTATTGCAATAATCTGTACGTTGTCTGTATTGTATTCTTCCTATGTATTTTTAAATATTATCTAATGCCTAGTTAAAGGGTTAAGTTAAATATCCGTAAACTACGACTTTGATAGATAGCTATGTTAATCCTACAGGCAATGCATTTCAAAGACATCATTAGTTAACAGTTAACAGATAATTGTTGGTTAAACTGCAGCAGCTTCATTCCTGTCCTTTATTGTGGTTCACTTAATTAAAGATTTGTATATTTGTTACAGGTCAAAGGGCAGCGTGTGCAGCCCCTGTATGAGAAGCTGATTTTGAAGAATGTGTCCTCTCTGCCTGTATCCATCAAGCTGTCGCTCATAGAACCATTCTCTCTGTGTGGGGCCTCAGGAGAGTACAGTACAGCCACCACTAAGGTGCACATTGTTGTTTGCTACTTGTTTTCATTTCAAGTCCCAGGAAAGCAAATTCCCTTAATTCTTTCTATTCTGTGATATAGCCATGAGCCAATGTTTGTGAACATTTTTGCAGAAATATGTTGTGTTCTTCCTGTAGATGAACTTTTCCTCAGATTAATGTTGTCATTTTATGTTATTGTTGTAATGGATGTCTGTATGTGGTAGTGGGGCTACTGTATTTGCACTGTATGTGCACTTCAAATAGCACCACTCAGGATATACAAATATAGTAGTGCAAATTAGGGCATCTATAATATGCAATTAGAATTAGAATTTGAGGACTTTGCACTTTTCTGTAATGACGACTGAATGATCCTGCTCAGAATTATATTTTATTAAATGATTTCTTTCTTCCAGGTGCAAGACCATGCTCTGTAAAAGAAGTGCTCTTACACTGATATTCTCAAGTGCTATAACTCCAGTAATAGTGTTGTGTATTTTTCCAGGCTGTGGCTTTAGGCGACAAGTGTGAGGCTGTGTTGTGGGTATGCTTTAATCCAGCTTTCTATAAGGATCGAGTGTCACACATTGTGGATGAGGTAACTATGATGCAGTCGCTTTTGATACATCATGCTTTTATTTTATTCTTTCAGTTGTGCAGTTTTGAGCAGTTGCTTATTCACCTGGATTTACATTAAATAGGCAGGATAGAAATAATGTTTACTTTTGTTTTTTTACTCATTTAATGATCTACAACTAATGTCTTAATTAAGCTATCAGATAAGCATTGGCCTTGAATAAATGTTTACTTACTAAATTGGCTAACATCATTTCTCCCTCTTTTCCTTGAAATGTTTTTCAGTATCTTGAGATAAATTACGTGGAACACCCAAAGAAGGATGTAGTGGAACTGCATGCAGAGGTCCACTACCCCAACCTTGACTTCCCCTACAGCACTCTAGATTTTGACTCTGTGTTAAACTGCACAGAGACTCACAAAATAATGACCATCACAAACTGTTCCCAGCTTCCTGTGTCCTATTACTGGGCCTTTCTGGATGACCACATTAACAGCAGGTATATTCACACAGAATCTGCCCAAACAGTATTAGAACATGAATCACATTTGTTACGTCCCTAGGCGTAACAAATGTGGATAATGGGACCCAATATAAAGTAAAAACAGTGAAGGAGGAGTCAGGATGGTAAGTTAAAAAGGTTTATTTGCTAGCAAGCATAACGTTTTAGGAGTCAGACTGACAGTTAGCTTCAGGGAGAGCCAAGGCCAACATAACAAAATGACCCTAATAAGAAACAAAAGGAACTTACCTAAATCTGAAAAAACAAACAAACATATACAACCTACAATGATGACCTTCCTAACCACACATAAACAGGAGAAAACAAGGGATGAAAAGCAAACGGTAGCTCTCCCCTACAAGCAGTCTGAGCACAAAACCACAAAATGCATGCGCGCACACAGTTCAAAGCATAAGCTGGCAGAAGCGGCAGTCAAAAGTGGCCAGAGGGCCCCGACACACAGCTGCACCACAGCTGCACCACAGCTGCATTAATTGACCATAGGAAAACCCAACATCCTGAGGGATGTAACACCCCAACCCAGAAAAACAAACGTCCAAGTTTGTCAACCTTACACGCTATAGCAGTCTTGAAAGGGCATCTGCCACAATATTGTCACATCCTTTTTTATGTTTTATTTCAATGTTGTAGTTTTGAGAAATTAGAGCCCACCTCATCAACCGTTGATTGCTGTTGTACATACGTGTGAGAAACACAAGAGGATTATGGGCCGTGAAGACTTCCACAGGTTGTGATATAGATCCCACATAGACATCAAAATGTTGAAGAGCCAGCAGCATGGCCAGGGTCTCCTTTTCAAATGTTGAATACCGGCGTTGATGAATGTTAAACTTCTTGTTGAAGAAGCAGACAGGATGGCTCACTCCTTGTCCATCATCTTGAAGAAAAACAGCTCCAGCCCCCATCTCACTGGCATCCACTTCAAGCTTGAAAGGTTTAGCGAAGTCTGGAGCAATAAGAACAGGTGAACTTGACAGAAGACTTTTTGCACATTCAAAAGCATGTTGGCACTCAGGACTCCAAAGGAATGGTGTCTTTGGACTGCAGAGGGTTGTCAGTGGTACTACAACTTCAGAAAAATTCCTGCAGAAACACCTGTAGTAACCAACCATCCCAAGAAATCTGCGTAGTTCACGGCGTGTTGTTGGCACAGGAAAGTCAAGGATGGCATTTACCTTTGCACCGATAGGGTGCACCTTTCTTGCCCCACTTCCTTTCCAAGGTAGGTCACTGTGGCCTTACCAAACTCGCACTTTTCTAGGTTGAGGGTCAAGGAAGCATCAGCTAAACGCTTGAACACAGTGGCTAAAGTAGCCACATGCTCTGACCAGTCAGAAGAGTATATGCCACATCAAGATACATATTACAGTTTACTACACCAGATAATACAGTTGACATTAACCACTGGAACGTGGCAGGAGCATTTCTCATTCCAAATGCCATTAATGTATACTGTAAAAAGTGATCAGGTGTTACAAAAGCTGAGATTTCAGACGCTCTTTTTGTCAAAGGGACTTGCCAATATCCTCTAAGAAGATCAAGTTTACTCACATACCTTGCAGAGACTGTCAATGCAATCTTCGATACAAGGTAATGGGAAAGTATTAGGCACTGTTACAGCATTTACTTGCAGAAATCTGTACAGAAGCGAGGTGTTCCATCTGATTTTGGCATAACCAGGCACGGAGAACTCCAGGGACTATAGCTTGGGCTTGGTATAGCCAATCCATGCTCCAGAAGATAGTTGACTTCCTTGCTCATCATTTCCCTCTTTGTCATGTTCATACGGTAAGCATGCTGCTTAATAGGCACTGCATTCCCCACATCAATGTTGTGCTCTATTACCGTGGTACAGGAAGGTGCGTCACCAAAGAGCTTTGAATTAACATTCACAAGCTTTTCAATGTTTAATCTCTAAATGAGAGAGACCTGTAGACAACTTGGACAGTGCCTCAGAGTTAAGGTCAAGGTCAAGTTTATTTATATAGCACATTTCAAACAGCCGATGCTGCTCAAAGTGCTTAACAATATAAAAATGACATTAAAAAGCAACAATGTAATACAATAATAACAACACTAAAACAGGACAATAAGAATTAAAACAATAACTTAAAGCTATTTAAGATAAAACCAGAATGCTTGGGTCATGGTGTGTTAAAAGCCAGAGCATAAAAATGTATCTTTAATAATGATTTAAATTGCTCAAGTTTGTGCAGATCTAATATTTAGGGGGAGACCATTCCAAAGTCTCGGACCAGCCACAGAGAAGGCTCTATCACCAAGACATTTAAGATAAGTCCGTGGGATGGACAGCATTAATTTTGAGGTAGACCTTATGGTTTTTCCTGGAGCTTAAGCAGAGAGGAGCTCAGACAGGTAAGGGGAGGGTTCGGGCATTAAGTGACTTAAAAACAGAAAGTAGAAGTTTAAATTGGATCCTGAAGGAGACAGGAAGCTAGTGTAAAGAAGCTAAAACTGGGGTTATATTCTCTCTCCGTTTGGTACCAGTTAGCAGGCAAGCAGCTGCGTTTTGGACCATCTGAAGACGATGGATAGTGGCCTGGTCTAGATCATAATACAATGAATTACAGTAGTCCAATCTGCAAGTAAGGAAGAGGTGAATAACACGTTTAAAGACATTAGCCGGGAGGTGTGGCTTTACCTTGGCTAGCTGTCTTAACTGAAAGAAGCAGGACTGAACTACTGCACTCACCTGCTTATTCAATTTAAAAGAACCATCAATGTAGACACCGAGGTTTTTTACATGTGTTTTACAGTAGGAGGAAAGGGGGCCAAGAGTGCTATCGATGTGATTAAAGCTGCCAAAAATGACAACTTCAGTTTTGTTTTCATTTAGCTTTAAAAAATGTAATGACCACCACTGTTTGATGTCATCAAGGCAGCGTAATAAGAGCTGTGGATGGTCCAACCCAGCTTTTAAAGGTAGGTAAATCTGCAAGTCATCAGCAAAACAGTGAAATGAAATACTATACCGAGAAGATGGAACCCAGTGGCAACAAATAGAGTGCAAACAGGGCAGGACCCAGAATAGAGCCTTGAGGTACACCGTATTTAAGAGGGGTTATATTGGAGTTATGGGGGCCCATATTGACATAAAAAGACCTATCACACCTATCAAGTAGGACCGGAATCACTGTAAGGCAGATCCTTTTAGGCCAGCATGAAGTTCTAGCCGTGATAACAGGATGTCATGGTCAACCATGTCAAAAGCTGCTGACAGGTCCAGCAATAAAAGAGCAGCAGGGATGCCAGAGTTAAAAAAAAATCTCGTTAAAAATCCTTAAAAGAGCCGCCTCAGTGCTATGAAGAGATTTAAAACCTGATTGAAATTTTTCAGAGGTCATGTTAAAATCAAGGTGGGCCTGCAACTGTAAGTAGACCACTTTCTCTAAAACTTTAGACAGAAAAGGAAGCTTTGAGATTGGCCTATAATTGGACAGAACAGTTGGGTCGAGGTTATTTTTTTTAAGAAAAGGCTGAACTACAGCTTGTTTAAAGCATGATGGAACGCAGCCTGTAGCAAGGGACGTGTTAATTAATCTCAAGATAAAAGGGCCAACAGTGTTAAAAGTGCTTTTGAGTAGGCTTGGGGGGAGACAATCAGAGGGGCAGTGTGATGATCTTAGGTTACTGATTACCGCAGTCAAGTCATAAAGAGATAGGATCAAAGACAGCTGAGCACATCGGAGAAGGACTCAGATCTGAGGCAGCAGACAACGAGACGAGAGCCCTAATCGATAAAATCTTGCCATTAAAAAAGGCTAAAAAATCATCGCAAATACTTGGTGAAGGAATGGCTCTGGCATTATCACCTGACCTAAGAAAGCGATTGAGGACATTAAAAAGTACCTGAGGTCTGTGACTGTTAACTGACACTAGGTTTGAGACAAACTGTGTCTTTGCAATTTTTACAGCTTCTTGGTAAGCAGAAAGACGAGTCCTTAAAATCTGTAGGGAAACGTGCATTATGTCCGTAAGTCCAGCTGTTGAGACTTTAGGAAGCTGTTTAATACAAACGTCTTGTTTGCTAAAGATCTTACATTTAGTAGAACTATTTGAATGTGTAGCATCAGATGTTCCAGCTCGGTTAAGTGTGCGAAGATTTCTCTGGTCCACACCACATCCATGGGTCTTGGGGAAATAAAATGCTGAAAGTGGCGGATCAAGTGTCGTAGGAGCTCCAGGGACAACAGGCAGGATCCATCTAAAGATGCACCCTGCTGGTCCGATAGTTCCACGAGAAGCACGGAGAAAAGCCTGGACTTTGATGAGTGTACCAGCCCGCTTTCCTCGTTTCCTTGGGCTCTTCTTCCAGGAAGTGGTGGAGGAGTGTTGGCACAGATAGGCCGGAATACGGGGCTCAAAAACTGGTGGAGGAGGCCCATAATTATCTCCTGTCCCCGTTTGTTTAAGAACTGGTCATACGATACTTTGATTTCTAAGAGTAACTGGCGATTGTACACATGCAGAGCAAGGGCATTTTGGGATAAAATAGAGAAAAATAAGGCTAGCGAAAGCCAAAGCAAAGCTAGCAGAGTTGACAGACGTGTCGCCGTGCATACTGCTGGCGCCATCTTGAATCATAGGAATAGCATCCTGCATTCTGTATTTATTCATAGCTAAGCATTCTGGCGCTTTGATAGCTGACATTACAGAGCTTAAGCCCAGCTTAAGAAAAGTGTTGCTCTAGAGGGACTTTTCTCTGATGGAGAAGCCACAGACTTAACTGTAGGACCACCGCAAAAATCTTTTGAGAATGAAACGTTTTTAACATATTGAGATGACACAAACGTGTTTTACGCTTCTGGTCTGGTGTTTTAATCACATAGTCAGTGTCACTCACTCTCTTATGCACCAGGTACGGTCCACAGAAACGAGCAGACAATGCAGAGCTACCAGTTGGTAGAAGAACCAAAACCTTATCATTTGGATTAAAAGATCGAGGAACAGCTATCTGGTCATACCAACTCTTCAACTTCTCCTGAGCAGAGGAGAGGGCTTCTGCTTTTGCCAACCGGGCCTTATGGAGACGCTCCCTGAACTGAGAAACATAGTCCAGAACATTAGTTTTTACCACAGGATCTGTTGAGAAGAACTGTTCCTTAAGCAACAGTTCTTGTCCCCGAACCGAGTGACCAAATACTAATTCATTTGGGCTAAACCCAAGTGATTCTTGTCTAGTTTCACGGATAGCAAACGCCATAAGTGGTACTCCCTCATCCCACTCCTTACCAGTATCCAAGCAGTACTTCTGCAACATTGCCTTGAATGTTTGGTGCCAGCGTTCTAATGCTCCCTGCCACTGAGGATGATAGGCACTTGACAAAACATGCTTAATCCCAAGAGTCTGCATGACCTGTTTAAAAAGTTTAGACTGAAAGTTAGTTCCCTGGTCTGTCTGAACCACCTTTGGTAACCCAAAAGTAGTAAAAGACTTTGTCAAAACTTTAATCACTAATGATGCAGTTATTCTTCTATTCTTCTACAGTCAATAGAATCTAGTTACCACTCTTTGTCTTGGGAAGTGGACCCACACAGTCCACAATGACATGCTCAAAAGGCTCACCAAGTGCTGGTATAGGATGAAAAGGAGCTAGGGGGACAGGTTGGTTTGGCTTCCCTGCAATTTGACATGTTTCGCAAGTAAGACAAACCTCCACCACATCAGTCTTCAATCCTGGCCAAAAGAAATGGCCGAGTATCTTCTGGTAGGTTTTTGTAAGTACATAAGGACGATACTTAAAAGGCACAACAATCTGATAAGTAGTGCTCCAGTCACAGTCATCAGAACTGTCTCCCTCCCCATTTGCTGTGAAGCTTGGGTGAGCAGTCCATTTGCGCATTAAAATCCCATCCTCCAGAAAATAAAAAGGCTTCGTCACTCCTGTTTCCGAAAGAGAAACAAAGCATTTATTCAGAGAGGAATCAGATTTCTGGGCAGCAATAAGACTTTCACGGGTGACTCGCAAGTCCAGCGGTGAGATATGAAAATCACTCCGCTTCTCAGTAGTGTCTTTTGAGTCGCATGTTAGTTCAGGTCGGGTTTGCACATCATCTGTAGCCAGAGTCTGAGCCAACAAAGAATCTGCCAAATCAATCTCGGCAGCTTTGCCTCGTGCTTGAGCCCTGGTGAGAACACAAGCAGGAAAAACAGATGAAAGTCTTCAAGTTTGATCTGGGGTCATTTGTTACTTCAGGAACAGATTGCACTTTTCCACCAGCAATATCATTCCCCAAAATGAAATGCACCCCTTTTATTGGAAGGGAGGGCCATACTGCCACAGAGAAGATGCCATTAACCAACTTTGATTTAAGGTGTACATAATGCAAAGGAGCTTCAACATAACCCATCTCAACTCCCTGGATCAGAATACTCCCATGACAGTAGGAATGGTCACCCAATGGCAATACATCAGATAACGTCACAGACCTGGACCCACATGTATCTCGTAGTATTCGAATGGGTGTTTCGTCCTCAGTCTTCCCAGTCAAGGACACAGTGCCATCTAAAAGGAAAGGTTTAGAACAGGGATCAACCCCCTCATTGTTTTCCCCGTTACAGCCTGAATGATTTTAATTAACCCTACTCCTTTTGGTGACTGGTTCTTGCGCTTCAAAGCGGGACATTCAACAACAACATGACCAAGTTTATGGCAGTAGAAACATTCCCTTTCAGTTTTTGAAGCAAAAGGCTGTCGTGGACTTGAAGGAGCTCTTCGTGGG
>VURO01019894.1:0-14728 GCA_015108175.1 Pelvicachromis taeniatus
AAACACTTTCTAGAAGCAGCTTGACCAGCACCCACATCCTCCACCTCCTCTGAGGAAACACTCAGCATTACCAGGCAAGCGGAGACACATGTCTCCGTGTCCTGGGTCTATCCAGAGCCTTCTCCCAGTGGGACATGCTGCTATAGGTTCAGACTGCTGGGGGACCCCCTTGATTTATTGAGTTTTTCCTTTTCAGTCACCTTTCTCATTCACCATGTGTTAATAGATCTCCCTGCATTCAACCATACTTGTTATTAATCTCTGTCTCTCTTCCACAGCATGTCTCTATCCTGTCTTCCTTCTTTCACCCCAACCGGTCGCAGCAGATGGCCCCGCCCCTCCCTGAGCCTGGTTCTGCTGGAGGTTTCTTCCTGTTAAAAGGGAGTTTTTCCTTCCCACTGTCACCAAAGTGCTTGCTCATAGGGGGTCATATGATTGTTGGGTTTTTCACTGTATGTATTATTGTAGGGTCTACCTTACAATGTAAAGCGCCTTGAGGCGACTGTTGTTGTGATTTGGCGCTATATAAATAAAATTGAATTGAATCGAATTGAATTGAACTTTTAGAGAACGACTGGATGGCTCTAGTAACAGTGTAATTTTAGTACTCACAGATCCGACAATGTTTGGTTCCCATTACTCATTCAGTCTGAAGAAGTACCAAAAAGTTGATTCTGTTCATCTGAAAGTAGCATTTTCAGTGGGAGAAATGTTTCGTCACTGGTTGAAGTGTTTATGTATTTATTGCTTTCTTCTAAGTAATTGTGTCTTTTATGTATATTATGGTTTTAATATTTTTACAAATATTATTTATTTTATATTTTTTATTAAGGCTTATTGTATATGTTTATTTTTCAACTATGGACGTAAAGTCTGTCATTAAAGATTGTTTGATTGATTGATTAATTGATTGATTGATCGATCCTCCGTTTCTACCAGTTCATGTTTCTATAGTAGAAGTACTGTGGTGATTGCTTTAAAGTCTCTTTGTGCTGACTTTCATCTTTGATCTGTGCTGTTGGTTTCGTGTTCATACTTAAATAAGAGAAAGATCACGTGTGTCCTCATTAGGATAGAAATTTGTGTTGGTGTGCGAGGCTGTAACCTGTATGTTTATATTGTTAATTGGTAATTATGAGATGGTGCATTTCAGAGTAAGTAACTTAACGAGCAGTATAACAAATGTCCTTCTCCTGGGTGTAATTAAGTAAAGTACTGCATCAATTTTAAGAAAAGTGTTCTGTGCAATATGTGTGAGAACTTTTTTTGCAGAATTTTACCTTACTAATGACCCCAATACTGATCATCAAAAAAGAGGGGACATACCTCCAACATGCACAAACATTTGATCATTCAGCATATAATTGATTTGCATGGCTGTAATGTCTTTGATATACTGTCTAGAGATGGTTTTGACTTTCAAAGTGTAGCCAATGAGAATCTACTGTATAAGAGAATTGATAAGGGAATCGATAAGGAATCAAATTGATAAGTGATATCGATAATGGAAACAGAATTGTGAAATTCTTATCAATTCCCATCCCTGATCACAACCCCAGTTGATGGTTAGGGTTATCTTTTAGAAGAATAGTATTCATGAAGTAGAGTTCCTAGTTGGAGAATGAATACCAGGATGAACTTAAGCTGTTCAAAACACTTATAGTTATTTTTTCCTTGTTTGTTTTATACCGTGTCGTTTTTATTAAAGCACTCTTCAGAATGATTTTACAAGTATGTAAAAAAAATTGTGTAATGGTGAGTGGCTCTTCACAAAGTTAGCCTACGTTTCCTGCTGTGGAGAGAGACTGGAAGTGGGTGCTAGATGCGTGCTTCCAATTACAACTAAAAGTTACAGCACATTAAAGAAACACATATTCACCAAACAAACATTAACAAAACATTATTATCACCCTTGCTTCATCTCCAGTGACTTTGTAATTTCATCCTATTTCCTCTTGTGTCTTTCTTTGACACCTAAGCCCACCCTTTCCAGGTGTATGGAGTGTCTGGCCCATTGCTACGGACCATTTGATCCTTATACAACTGTTGCAAGAGCTTGGTCCGTATAGCCGGCAATAAGTCGGACTCATTCCTGGTGGGTGATGTCACCAATTCTGTTCGTAATTTTTATGCACAAAATTTCTAGGCTGTTGCTCAGGTGGTAGAGTGGGTCACCTCCTCACCGGAAGGTCGGTGGTTCGATCCTACAGTCTACATGCCAAGTATCCTTGGGCAAGATACTAACCCCATGTTTGCCTATTGGTGATGGTCAGAGGGTGGCGCCAGTGTCCGGCAGCCTCGCCTCTGTCAGTGCGCCCCAGGGCATCTGTTGCTACACTGTAGCTTACCATCACCAGTGTGTGAATGTGTGTGTGAATGGGTGAATGAGTGAATGTAGTGTAAAGCGCTTTGGGGTCCTTAGGGACTAAGTAAAGCGCTATACAAATGCAGGCCATTTGCTTGGGTGGTCTCGGAATCTCATCTCAGCTTTTTGCGGATGATGTGGTTCATTGGCTTCGTTGGGTGATGGCCTCCAGGTCACACTGGAACCATTTTGCAGCCAAGTATGAAGCGGTGGGAATGAGAATCAGCACCTCCAAATCTGAGGCCATGGTGGAGTGCCCACTCCGGTTCAGGAATGAGTTCTTGCCCCGAGTGGAAGAATTTAAGTATCTCGGGGTCTTGTTCATGAGTGACGGGAGAAGGGAGCAGGAGATCGACAGACTGATTGGTGCTGTGGCTGCAGTAATGCGGACGCTGTACCAGTCTGTTGTGGTAAAGAGAGAGCTGAGTGTAAAAGCGAACCTCTCAATTTACCGGTTGATCTACGTCCCTACCCTCACCTATGGTCACGAGCTGTGGGTAGTGACCGAAAGATTGAGATTGCGGATACAAGCAGCAGAAATGGGCTTGCTCCAAAGGGTGGCTGGCTTCTCCCTTAGAGATAGGGGGAGAAGTTTGGCCATCTTGGAGGGGCTCAGAGTAGAGCAGCTGCTCCGTCACATCAAAAGGAGCCAGTTGAGGTGGTCCGAGCATCTGACAAGGATGCCTCCTGGGCGCCTCCTGGGTGAGGTGACCTAGGAGGCGGGAGGAGCCCCCGGTGCAGATCAGGAACACACTGGAGAGATTATATCTCTCGGCTGGCCTGGGAACGCCTTGGTGTTCCCCCGGACAAGCTGAAGGAGGTGGGTGGGGAGAGGGATGTCTGGGCTTTTCTGCTTGGGCTGCTGCCCCTGCAACCCGGCCCCGGATGAGCAGAAGAAGATGGATGGATGGAAGGAGTTGTAGGGACTAGCCCCGTTCACCTGATATTGTTATGGGCACAATTACTTCATTTTATCTTATAAAATATTAAAAGAATCATTTCAAAACTTTTGGTCCCATTTAGATTATCTAACAGTAAAGCAGTGATATACTAAAACCTTGGGTACAGATTTATGAAACTTATTCATCATCCAAGCAACCAAGTTCATAAAAGATTATAATATTTAATATGCTGTGAGGCTACGTTTACATTTCTGTGTGAGAAAACTACCTATCAGGCTACCTATCAGTTTGCTCATATCGCATGATGCAACATTATATGAAAGGTCACCTTTATTTCACACCTTACATATTCTACCTGTATGTCTTTTTCTCAACACTGCTACATATGATTATGTTGGTCCCAAGAAAGTCATCTAGCATGCTCGAACATACAACCTCTACAATTTGCCATTAGCCAAACACGTTGAAAGGTCTGCAAGCCCTGGGGCCAGTTGTTTTACAAAAATCTGCTCAGTCTGTTGTTTAGCCCTAAGCAACACTACAGTTGTAACAAAAAAAAAAGAGCTTTGGATTGCTAGCTACAGATTGCCAGTTCCACTGGTACCACCACTTCAGATGTGTAAAAGAAAGACCCGAGGATAGCCCTGTGTCCAGAACAACCCGCCTTCTAGGATTATCAATAATTCAAAATGACAAAAAGTCTGATACATGAGAGTAAAACACAGTTTACTTTCTCCCTCCTGTGTCAATATTTTGACACTGAGCACGAAGACAAAATGAATCCAAAGGGAATTCTTCCACATCAACTGTTCTTTCATGTTTTGCAAAGTGAGTGCTACCTCTCCCTCTACATCCATGAAATAGAGTTAAGAGGAAGCCACTGTGAGGGTACAGTCTGTTCAAAATGACTGACTAACTTAACGACTGACTGGCTGGGAAAATGACTGTGCTTGATGCCGCCGGTCTCCTCTTGTCTGCAGCGACTACTGCTTCAAGTGTCTCCCCTGTTTCGAACTTCTGTTGTTCTCCCTTCATTTGTATTATTCTTACACACCTTCACCTCCCACAGCAAAAGAAAAAAAAGCAGAGGGACGGTCATTACAGTTATGAGGAGGAGAAAGTAACGCACAGGGGAAGATGGAAAGCTGGAGAGATGAAGGGAGTAAGACTAAAACAAAGAGAAAAGAGTGTATAAAAGGTAATGAGGCCAAAAGAAAGGGAGCGACTGTGAGGAGTATGATAACAAGATAATACGCTACTGCCAGTGTAGTTCTGCTTTTAAACAAATCGACTCTATAATCTTCAACAGTTTCTGGAGGACTGTGGACGAGCCAAACCCAAGAAATGTGCCCGTTTTTTAAAACTACATAGTGTTGCATCATCTAAAGCACTGTTTGTCAAAGTTTAGGGATAGCAGTTAAACAATGAAGTGAAAAGGCTGTCAGACACATTTGGGTATTACATCGCAACTAATCATATATTTTTCCTCCTGAAATTGTCTTTGTGGTGATATGTATGAACATGCACAAATATACAGAAAGTGAGATGTAGGGAGGTGCAAGCCACAAACACTTCTTTAATTATGCTGTGAAGTTTTCTCCCACATGACCTAGTTATTCCAGGGAGCAGTCTTTAGGGACACACAATGCTCCCTGAAGTGGGTGAAGGAGGAGGGAAGATGTCCCCGGTGGCACCGGGGGAAGACACCGTCACTGCTCTCGAGGGGGAGAGCTATTGTGGACCTTGTTTTCTCCTTTCTCTTGGCACTCTAAAGGATGAAAAGAAAACAAGGCTGCATCTCAGAAATGCTTTTGTCTCTCTGGGAACGCAATGATACGCTATATAAATAAATAACATGTGAGAATAAAGTCATCAGATAGGCTATTCCAGGCTCTTTCTTGTTGTCTCCCTTTACTTTATTTTATTAATATAATAATAGAAAGGGAATATTGAATATAACAAGCTTGTTAGGTCTTTAAAGATGAAAAGGTCATCCATTCAGCAGTCAACAATTTGGCCTCATGAAAGAGCTACTGTCAAGTAATTAATCTGGCTTGAATACAATGCAGTCTCATATTCAGGAGTTTTGATCATGGTTGTATCACATCTAATTATTTTTGCTCTGATTAAGTCTGGTTCTCTTTTACTCATTTTTACTTTTACTTATTTGGTGTATTTCTGAAAGCTGCGAGCTTTCCTCTGGTACACATTAAACAACTGAATGAGACTGCATGTGAAGGGTTTCTTTTGAATCCAAGGATTTGTGCCAGTGGATGGGTAAATTTAGAATAGTAATAGAAGCTGCTGTTAATAGAAAGTACATTCGTAATCACCAGTTTTAAAAGAAAATTTGAATTTGCAAAAATGTATATTTGCAAATTCTCAGATTCAAGCCCTTGGTGTCTGTGTTCAGATGCACCAAGTTAACAGTGAGACACAATTCAATCCCAACTAAACATGCTGCTGTTTAAGCTTCATTTTCCAATTTTATTTACTGAAGTGAAATTTCTTCATCAAAACCACAGTCATTTCCTTAGCCTAGCATTTTTATTTCCAAAGCTGCTAATGCAGCGCACTTGTATCGTCTAAGAAAAAAGTCTAAATATTTTGTGAATAAAGTATAAATGTTGAGATTAAAGACCTCTACAAAATGTCTTGTTTAGATACGTTTGTGAGATCATACTTCAGAATAGGATTTTAGTTACAAGGAAATGAAACGGCTAGCAGTGGACAGATGCAAAGCCACCGATGACTACACCATAATGCAATAAACAGGATGTACGTTGTATCACAAAACACAATAAGTCAGCTGATCAGTTTGTTTCACTAACTTATCTACGCATGGTATTTTGCAGAGGTTATCTTAAAATGACATTCGTAATCTCAACATTTCTACTTATTTCTTAAAATAATATTACAATTTGTTTTTCCTCAAAATAGTATTTCGACTTTAATCTTAAAATGTATTCTCAAACGGCTCTACTACTCCTTGTATAATAATTATGTTTGTTTCTTGGTTGGCTTATGTTTAATTATTTTACATTTGAGCAAACTTTCCGTGTGGACTCCCTCTTTGTCACCTACTTTGAGCCAGTTTATGACACTAGCCAAGTAAACTTAGTTTTCCTATGTAGAAACGTCTAGAAACCAAGTGAAAAGTGAAAACACAAAGCTCTCAAATGGAACACAAATTGTGTGTTTTTTTTATTTTTATTGAAAACTACTTCCAACACTCCAGCTGCCACATGAGGCCTTTAACCATTAAAAAAAAACAAGTATTGTTATCGCTCCATATCTAATATTGCTGTTAAAGTCTGTGGTAGGCAATTTAGTATATCTCTGTAAAGCCTGGAGCTTCTTACAAAACATCAGCTGTGACATGAAAATACGTTTTGCGTATACACAACTTGCTGTCAGCTTGATTGCTGAGTGAACACAAGTGTAAAAGCAACCCTATCATATTAAATAAATCTAATATGAATGAGCTGTCATGACAAAGGATCAATACGTTTGGCTAGAAATATTACTAAAAATATTTTCTCTCTCCAGCATTTTCTTCACGCCTCTGGAAGTTGCTGTCCAGGTGAACTTTGGTTGCATCAGACGGTGTAACATCACTCATAATAGAGTGCATTTTCTGGCCCATCTCTGTGACAGCATCATCTCTTTGAGTGCCTCCTTTCTAAGTCACAGCCAACTGTGCTTTGGCATCGAACACTTATTTCAAACCATTCCTTCTTATTCCTGCAGTGCTGAAAGTTTGTTTTTTTTTAAAAGATGGAATTCAGTGGGTGGAACGGAGCAATTGATGACAAGTTTTTGCAGTCAGAAGGGATTCGCTGTATTTCACTTGCCATCACAGACATTTCTTTTATTAAAATTAAATTGTTTTCATGTCTTCCAGTGTATGTCATAAGGCGTAATCACAAATTAACGATTCTGCTCATGCACCCCAGTAAATAAATCCTTACATGAAAAAACATTTGCTATTAGTCATAGACATATGCTCACTTTGACAAACACCATCACCAACTCTCAGTGCAATTTAACTTGCCATTAAACATTTGACCTTATTGCTGTATCCACATCAGGTGGCTGTGATCTAGTAATTGACAAAATGTTCTGACTACTGATGCCAACTCTCCTTTATGACAGAGAATAATTTGCTTGATATTATGACGTGTATTAAAATTTCATAATCAACTGACCTGCAGCACTCATTGGCCAAGACTGTGATTTTGCATCTAATAATTGTGTTTTACTTTTATAATTTATTTTTCTTTTTCATGTCCCTCCTGTCTCTATTTTTATTACACTGGGAGTAATTAAGATGCTCCCTGTGGACTCCGAGCTCCTCTGAGGAACGCTATGAAAGACAATCAGCTAAAGAGTTATGGAACTCGATTATCAGTTGTCAAGTGATTGGTCATGCTATCAATAATATATTGACGAATTTGTAAAGGGAAAATTATTTTAAAGTTTACCCTTTTTTTAGAGCTAGTTTCCCCACTAAGTGAAATAATTGATATTAATAAAAATACACAGACTCGTGAAGTAAAATAAAAAAATCTTTTACAAGTCTGTATAAGAAAATAATTACACCTCTGTGTTAATGTAGCCTGTGTAAGGCAGTGCTGCATATCAAACACGTCAGGATAAACAGATGGCACAGAACTGCAATGTTGAGATTTCACACTGTGTATAATTTACAGCTCCAGTGATAGCTAGCATCACACAGCTTAAGCCCTGTAGTACTGTGAACCCAAGTACAGACCCATCTGAAACTGTAAAAAATCTATTTTTTAATTTACACATTTTAACCATAACATTTAGCCATTTTTTTTTCAAGTAGATATTTTGTATCTTCCTGTCATTCCTCGAGGTTTGTCACTAAAAGAGCACCTAAATTTCATTATATAGCCTTGTTGTCATATTTGCTGCCAGCACTGTCAAACATTGCAACTTCAAACAGATTTTCTTTTTCCTAATGAGCAAAGGATGCATCCTGTTTTCAAATCCACCAAACACCACCCCATCTGAAATGCATTTCCCTTTCTCTGTCTTCCAAACCATCCCCTTCATCCCTCCACCCCATTGCAATTGAACTCTGAAGTGCCGGCAGTCAAATCAAGCACTAATCCATTTTTAAGCTGACAGGGCATCCTGATTACGGCGGCAGCTTTCTTCTTCAAACGTCCCATCGTCGTCATCTATCCAGGAACACATGTCTAAACATGAAAGGGTTCCCAAGTTCAATTAGCCGATCAATTGTTTGTTGGTTGTGCCAACAAACTGGGGGCAAATTGTTATACAGACACCTGAGCCCACGAGTTTAAGCCATAGAGTTTGCATGAAGGTACAAATTCAGACAGTCTCAAAAAGCTAAACAGGGCACTTTTATTTGTGGAGAAAAATCAGCTAGCGCAAGCACAGCTGTTTTAATACCATCACTATCACTTTGTTGTTGAATCACTAATATTCATATATTTAAATTTGTAGAATGAGACTGAAAGTCTTGTCTCCATGTAAAGTGGAGGACGAAGGCTAGCTTAAATCTTTCGTCTACACTGCTAATGGAGCTTCAGCTAACTTCACGAACCCTCCTTCAAGTTTGAGTTAAGAAGCAGAAGAACTAGTTCTATAAAACCGTCTATGGGAATTTTCACAGCACCTGCAATGTCTGTGGAGTAATTTGACAACAATTTAGGCTTTTATTAAACTCATTGCATAATTCTATACATCACATATCACTTTGTTTTCCCCTTCAAGCCTGCTGAATGACTCACAACAATTGTTGCTATAAAGCCTTAAAAAAATTGGATTATCCTCCAAAGAGAAAGGAGCCAAGTGAGGTGGTTCAAGCATCGGACTATTATGCTTCCTCGTACATAAGGTATTTTAGGCATGTCCTATCTGGAGGAGACCACGGAGAATACATAGAACGTATTTTAAATAAAGACTTTTTAGGGTCTTGCTGAAGAATTTTGACAGCTACCCAAAAATTTGAACACTGTCACTATTTTTGTAATATCGTAGCCTAGTCTGGTATGACCTGTGGTTTAGCAAACAGAAGATGTATGAATTATAATTTTAGAATGTATTTGTAGCATGACTAAGCAGTGAAAAAAAAAATACTTCACTCTGTTATCATCTAGCAGTCCATGTTAAATCCATTTGCTAATAGCTGCTGAACTTTCATTCTGTTATGAATTTATTGTTTTTAAAAGTTTCTACAGTGACTTTCAGTCGGCTGCAGTTGTTAAAATAAGAACTGTGATTTTAAATACACAGACTCTGGGCTCTGGAGAAGCCAGTCCATGACTGAGGGTGTTCCAGGTTGTGTTTTTCCTAGTCAGGTATACATTTAAGCCACTGACAATCATAAAGTTTCCAAATGGTATGTCATAGAGGAAATCTGACAGTCCTTTTTCTGCATTCATATTTCCATTACTGGATGAAATACTTACTTCCTGACCTCTTCTATACATATTCATAATAATTATAACCCAAAAGTGTTAAACATGATTTCATCACTGCATGAGACTTGTTGCAGTTCTTGTGTGATTTGTCATACCTCAGCCTTTGTTCCCCATTTCCTTAAGACAGGCTTCTTAAACATGTGACTTTCAGATACTATTCATTTGCTGAAGATGTGTTACTCTCTAAAACCTCAAACACAATGTCACATAATTAACAGTTAGCAGTATGAACCTTAGTCTACATTCCCATTCACCAACACAAAGCCCTATCCTGGTGTGGACACATAGACTCCTTTTTGAAATTTTTATGCACAAACACAATGCCAACAAACCAAACTAAAGGTAAAACCAGCCCAAAGACACTGTGGAGCAATCACCATGGTGATTCTACTTGAGAAACATGAACAGGTAGAATGGGAACTGTTCATCACTGCTTTTGTTAAATGTTGAAGTTCAGGGTCTGGGCTGGGGTTAGCATACACTAAGCTTTAACACCACTTTGGGTTCTGTGCTTTGTGTAAGCGTGCTGTCACTACAGATTTTTGCAAAAAGCCAAAGTCGTGTTAGCAGTATTATGCAGTTGTTTTGACGCTTTTTGTCCTTCTATGCAATTAAACAAACCCAATAATGTCCATATTTCCACTACTCTAAAGTTGTAGATCACTACACCATCTTCTTCTTGGGATACCAAGTGAAATCTACTGATTGTGGCACAAGTGCGCAGGAAGAAAAAGGTATAATTTCCAAAGACATGCGTTACTAGCCATTGGCATCTCTTGAGTAGTCTTCTACATGCCTACAGGTTTCACTTTATTAAAACATAAATACTCATTTGGAATTTGCTGAAAGTTCTGTGATAGATTGTGACAGTGCGTACTAAAGACAGTAGCCAAATGTCAGAATTATTGTCTATTTTTACTTTATCATAATATCACCTCTTCTTCTGTGTTGCACATGTTTAAATTAACCATGATTATATCTACTCTGAACTGTCCTTCCCCATTGCAGCAATGCCTGACAGCCTAAATCATCACCATTCAGTGTCCCTTTTTATCCTCATCCCTAACAAACAAAGGTCTCTCTAAAAATTTCAGTTTTATACAGAGAATGATATTCTTGATTTTTCTTTGTAGATTTCTGAAATATTTCTTATTCTGGAATTCCCTTTAAAAAATTGCCATTTATGTTACTAATGGAATAAACATGGTGTGGTTTGCACTGTTTCCACATAGAAAAGTTCTGGCTCAAATCCATTTTTGGCTTGAACTGTTCTGTTGAGTTTAATGTCCACTCCTTTGTCTGCATGGATTTCATCCTTCTTTCCTCCTACATGCCAAAATCCAAATGGCTTGTTAGGTTAATTGATGATTCTATATTTGCCGTAGTTGTGAATATAGTGCAGAATGTCTCTCTGTGTGATGTACTGGTGACCTGTACAGGGTTGTGTCCTACTTCTTGCCCTGTGACAGCTGGTCTAGTCTCCCCTGCCACTAAAACACTAAGTTTGAAAAGTGCTTGAGAAAACCGATCAATATGTCATTGACTAGTTGCTGTTTAATTTAAATTAGTTGTGTGTGTGTGTGACATGGTAAGAGTGGATCTGTACTGGTCCTGGGAGCTTTGAGCTAGTATTTTAAATATATTGCTCTTTGTCCTTAGGTAAGAGTTTTCTTATTTGTGTCTCGTGTTCTCTTAATTATATTTTGGATTACATGCAGGAGTCTATAGTTTCCTGGTACATTATTTTGGTCAACTATGCATTGTTGTCCTATCTCTATTTGGTGTTTAGTTACTCCCTGTTATATTCTGCTAGTCTTTTATCTCATGTGTGTGTTTAGTTTTGTTTCCCCTTGTTTAATTATTTAGATTCTATTCACTTGTCTTTTGTTTTCTTCAGCTGTTTCCTCTCCTCTTAATGCCATGTAAGCATTTAGACCTTCAATTTTTCTTAGTTCTTTGTCACTCAGTGTTTTCACTATGATCCACTCCTAATTAGCTTTGTTCTATAAGTTGCTGACAATAAAGTTGTGTTTTTTTTTTTAGTTTACTTCCATCTCTGGATGTTCTGGATTTGAGTATTAATCCTGCTTGCCACATAGCTGCATATGACAAGCTCAGTTACATCAAACAGTCCAAGAAATCTTTCCAAAAAGTCCACTGGACACCAAACACAAACACTATAGTTATGAACAATCACTTTCAAGATGGTCAAATGATTCCCAATGAAAAATGAGTACTGAAATGCTCATCCCTGTGCATGACTATAGAGATGATAGTTAGTGTTAGGTGCAGTTGGTTACATATATATACAAAGGTAATAGCAAATAAATAGTTAAATACTAGTTAAATAAATACTTATATGAACACCAAAATAACTAACTACTACTTCCACTTCACTTCACTCTACATCATTCAGCAAAACTCATCACTTCTTATCACATCACTTCCCATAGTGTTACGTTACAATACTGATATCCATTATATCTGATTTAGAGAGTGCAAGAAAGTCACAATAATGCGTGACTTATTGTGCATTATCATGCACATAATCTCTTCCTTATCATTGCCAAAGAACTTTGTTTCCCACACTAACTTTGATCACTTTGCTTAACAATAATTAGTGCTGTTAAACACATTTTCACCTGACCCATTTTATCTCATGTTTCTCCTTGCTGTCTCACTTGTCTCAGTGCTTTCTTATGACTCAGCTTCTGTCTCTGTGTAACACTGCCTGAAGTTATCTTTCTCATATTCTGTCTGTTTTCTTTTCATCATATTCTTGATGAATTTTCATCTCTCTCACTGAGGGAAAGGAGCAAGCAAATTCTCATTTGCTTGCTCCCTTTCCTCTCTGTTTCTTCATGACTTGGCCTTTCATTCATTCTCTTTACCTTTCTCACTTTCTCCAACTATCTTTGCAGGCAAGAAGTCATTGAGATCAAAGGGAGGAAGAAATGGAAAGAGGCAAACCTAAACCCCCACGCACATGTCTTTCCCGTGATTTCTTTTCTTTTCTACTAAATCTGAATCAGTCTTCTTCTAAATATCTCTTCAAAATATCCCATCTTTTTGCCCCTCTTAGACTTTTTCTTACTTCCCACTTGCACTCTCTTTTACCCATACCATATCTCTTTTTGCCCCTTTTCTTCTTTTGGTATTCTCTGATCAGAATATATGCCATTACAGATGACTTTAGTCCATGGAATCAATTAACACCGCACTCCAACACATGGGGAACATGCAAAAGATAAAGCAGATGTCCCTGAATGATTCACTAGATTCAAGATGAAACAGAGAAGAAAGGGATTGTGAAGAAAGGATATGGACAGCTCCCACATATGTAGGGATTCTCCCCCCAAAGCTGCAAAGGGGGGCTTTCATCTCTTCATTATTCAACAACCCTAACAGTGTCTGTATCGGTGTCTTATTTTCTTTCCTTTTCATTTAAAGCAGAGGAAGTACCGTTTAGTGTACACACATTTACCCAGAAAAAAATAATCTTGAACAAATGGCGGTGCAAACATAGACAAGCAAACCGTTTTACCAATACACAACACAGGAACACACAGCTACACACATCCCACCTACAGTCAGGTTCTTTATATGTTAATAAAGTCTCTCTAGACATCCTCTGTTCTCCAGGCTGCTTCATCTGTCCTCTTGTATTTCCCCAAGAGTGTTGTATGGTCTCCAAACATGCAACGATTCACACACTGTGTATATGTGTGTGCTTCTTGAAATGTCCATTGAATCCATTCGCTAGCACTAGACATGACCAAACATTGCAGGAACTTTACAAAAGTATTAGCAGTAGAGCAATGTGATGAAATTCCGAACACAGAACTGCAAATCTCTCCAGTGTGTCATGAAGCTTGTACATGATAACGTGCTCAAAGGTGTCTCCCCACCCACCTCCTACCCACCCACCTAAGTCCACCATGGGATGCATCATCAGAGGCTTTGAATGAGCTTTGTTAATATATTTAGTCTTTTTTTTTTTTTTCCCGCAGGTATACCACTGGGATTCTCCAGTTTGCTGCTCAGAGTGGTAATCTGTGGGATAGTCCTCATCTTGTGAGCTGATTTGATGTCAATTAAAGAGTCCCCACAGGAAAAGTCTTGCAGGTGGACCAAGTGAGCAGCTCAAAGTCAAGGTTGAGCTATCTTAAAATAGAGTTGTGTGCTTGTAAAGAGTTGTGATGAAAATTGATTCTGAAAGATTGAGGAGATGTGTATTTTTAATGGAGGAGCGATTGCAAGAACATGCATGCACTCTCTCGCTCGCGCTCTCTCTCTCTCTCACACACACAGTGTATTCCTCCAGTGTTTTAAAAGACACAGCATGATTCCGTGCAGCTATTCTTTACCTGCCGTTGTTGCCTGCCTGCAGTCGTTAGCCGAGTCAAAGAGAACAAAGTCTCAGGGAGGTAAAAGAAACGTGGAAAAAAAGGCAGAGAAAAATAATACTGGCCAACAGTTTTATTTACCAATCTTTTCCTGCCCCCTCCTTTCCTCTTCTCATTTTTTCCTCCCTTTCCAATCAAAGTTTCAGTGCGCAACAATAAGACTGCTTACTCTCTCAAAAGCTGTTTAAGTGAATTTCACTGGCTCACCGGGGAATCGCCCCACTGAGGCTTTTGAAGGCATTGAGGCAGGGAGAGAAAGTAATTACTTTTTTCCCTAAACAGAAGTGGAGCGCGGCATGATGTGTGTATATGAGTTTGTGCTTGTGTGAGGGAATGAATTAGTTTGTGTGCACATGCGAATCTGTGTCATGCGTTTGCATGTGTAACTGTGCATCTTTGTGTTTGTCTGTGAGACTACACACACAGTAATAGAATAAAAAAGGTTTTCAAACTCAAGTTATCCCAGTGAAACAAGTGTGTGTGTGTGTGTGTGTGTGTGTGTGTGTGTGTGTGTGTGTGTGTGTGTGTGTGTGTGTGTGTGTGTGTGTGTGTGTGTTTTTGTTTGTTTTTTCTGTA
>VURO01019895.1:0-10456 GCA_015108175.1 Pelvicachromis taeniatus
GTGCAGGGCCGATTCTGACACACACACACACACACACACACACACACACACACACACACACACACACACACACACACACACACACACACACACACACACACATATATAAATAGCATTCCTACAAACACATGGCACAATGAGTGTATCCTATCATCTACAAAAAACACAAACACGATACATTTGCACACGCATAAACCAAAGCTACCCGCAAACTACACTCACACACACGCACACACACACTTAACACACATGCCCACAGAAATAAAGCTTACAATGTAAAAAACAGTAGTCTCAAGACACAAAAACCATTCCGTGCAATTACAAACCGGCCCAAAAACTGTTTACTTATTCATTGATGAAGTTAATTGCTCGTTAAAATTGCACATGAATTGTTTTTGCACAAACTGCGTAAACATTTCATGTTGTGTCTGAAGCAAGGAAAGTTTGTGAGGAATGGAAAGCGATATCTGGAGAGAAAAAAATTAAAACCACGGCCTTCCTAACACATGTACACATCTTCAATTCTTCCCCAACACAAATTGCTTATATTTATGCTGAAAAAATTAGTAGGACCAGTCGATTTTTTTCCTCCAAAAACAACACACACAAAAAAAAGGACAGTCTGGGAGATATGTGGCACAGTACACGCTATTAGTTCTGACTGCTCAAGCTTCCCATTCCTGTACTTACAGTATACCGCAAATAGGACCATCACTTTTCATTACCTGCTGTTTCCAGCAGAGCTTCACTCTATCATTGCCACGGCATGCTAATGTAAAGCAGGCTACTGTCATGTAAATTAAACTGTTTGTTTTGTTTGCCTTCCCTCCTTCGGCTGATTGTCAGAGCGACTTGCCAGGAGCAGCAGGTGTGTTTGTTTGTTTGTGTAGGAGTGCACCGGTGTGCCGGCTTTTGCTGTTTGTGTGCTGCTGCTGCTGCTTTATGCACACAGGCTCCGGCTGCACAGCAACAAGTGAGCTCTGAATGTGCGAGTGTGGCTTGTGTGTGTGGAAGTTCCAAAATCTCAAACACACACACACACACACACAAAAAGACCCCCCCCCCTTAGTCAACCAGATGTGCTCCTGACCCTGAGCTCAGCCACTGAAATGCAAAGTTGCATGCCTACTTGGCACCCCCCCCCCGCGCAGGTACAACCAACTGTCACAAACAATGGGGGGAATATGCATACCGTGGGACAGGGTTTGCTACAACATGCTCTCAATGTAAATCATATTTCAGAGGTTTCCAAGAGACAAGCCAGTCAGCCACCAAGTCAGCCAACCGGCGCTCTGCTGTATCTGTAACGCCACAGGGTAATTGACAGTGCATGTAACAGAAAAAAAAAAAAAAAAAAAAGCCAAGCAACCCTGTTTACACCACTGCCTTAAAATATGGAAACTTGTTCCCTGTTCATTTGTAGACACAGTGAAATATCAAATGGCACTAGAGAAAAATAAGCAGCCTTCATGATTCCTCATTATGAGACAGATGACAATGACTCCCGTCTTTCCTGCCTGTAATTAGACAGGGCTTTTTTTGTTGTTGGATTTTGTTTTCTCCGAACGTCAACTGGCATGTGTTAACTAGATAAACAACTCTTCAACATCTGTAAGGACTGTCGTGGGAAGATGCGGTTTCTCCCTCTCGAAACAGAACCGGTCGACAGCTTTCAAACAGACTCGGTGTGGCTGCAACGGTGGTATGATAACTAAAGACTTATTTACACCTAGTTGCTACACAAGTGCTTGTCGAGCCTAGAGGGATTTCTCAGTTGGTTTGGTCATATGACAGAAGAGCAGTTGTTGAGAGGGAGGTCTCACACCGGCTCTTCAACTGGACTCAAAACTGATTTCAGCCAGAGTTGGTAACGGCTCAAGAAAATAACTGTTGCACCTGTTCATGGCATTTGTTGATACTTTAACATGGCTTCGTCAGTCTTTAGCTATTAACTATGTAGATTAATTACATGAACACTTGTTCCACTGGTAAGTGCTAAAGTTGTTCCAAATTATACGTGTTTTTTTTACGCATTGGTATTATAAATATAATATGAACAATCGCATTAAAAAATTAGGCATATAAATTAACAAAAGAAAGAGGGAAAAAAAGCAAATTAATTTAATTGCAGAAATTCAACCAATTTCCCCCAAAATGTTTATTCATCATTCACATTTTTACAGTTGCAGGTTTTTTAAATCAAGTTAATCTTCATTTAGGGCAACACGGTGGTGTGATGGCGAGCACTGCTACTTCACAGCAAGAAGGTTCTGGGTCAAATTCAGGATGGGGCCTTGCTGTGTAGAGCGTGCATGATCTCCCTGTGTCAGCGTGGGTTTTCTGGTTAATCATGCTTCCTCACACAGTTCGCAAACATGCGTGGGTTAGGTTAATTGGTAATAACGCTACATCCAGATGAACAGAATCAACCTTTTGGGATTTACTTACCTGGATGATTGAGCATGCATCAAGACATTTTAACATTGTCTGTCTCTCTGTGTTCCCTGGCTGTGAAAGACTCGCAAACTGTCCAGGGTGTGCCCTGCCTCTCACCCTATGATAGCTGGGATAGGCTCTAGCCTGAAGTCTAGAACTCACGGGCATCATTAACTCCTGTATTTCCTCCCTCGTTCTGCTAGGCATTTACTGCAGCCACCTTCAGTTGCTACTTGTTTGTTGGACTTTCTGCATTCAGTCATGTATTTTACAATCGACAAGGTGACATGCTCTGTTAGGTTGAGATCAGGTGATTGACTTGGTGACTGCAGAGTCTCCCGTGTCTTTGTTGCTGTGGCACATTAATGAAAAAGATGCTAGGTTAATGCTGACTATGTCGGCCTAGGACACTATGGCTAAAGTTTCTGATCGACGGTGCAGCATTTAGTTGAATCTGAGCAGAGAGTATAGCCCTGTACACTTCTCAATTCATCCTGCTACTTCACATCATTAATCAACACTACTGACCCAGTTCCACTGGCAAGCCACACATGCACATTGCTACAGCATTGCCTCAATCATGTTTGACAGATAGTGTGGTATGCTTCGGATCATGAGCTGTTTCTTTCCTTCTCCATACGTCTCTCTTCCCATCATTCTGGTGCACGTTAACTTTGGTTTCATCTGACTTTTTTCTTTCCTGAACTGTGCAAGCTCTTATAAATGTTTTCTGGGCAAGTCTAATCTGATGTTCCTGTTCTTGAGTTGAACCAGTGGCTTCTGTCTTTACATTCATGATTGTAGACTTGGACAATGACACCACTACCTCCTTGAGAGTAATCTGGACTTGACTAGATGTTGTGAAGTTGCTTATCTTAATCACAGAAATAATTCTGTCATCTTACCCTTTAGTTCTGTGACATCTTGTCAATGTAGCCTCTCCAAAAGCTTATGCTATAAGCTGATAAGTTTATTTTGTTTGGGTGTTTTCAGCCTACTGATGGCCTCCTTCAATTGCATTCACATCGCTTTGGGCCTCATATTGAGAGTTCTAGCAAAAACCCATCAGCGTCAACACTTTTAATCAACTCCAGGGCTTTTATAGTCTTAATTTGTCATGGAATAAGAACATAATCTTCACCTGGCCATGAAGCTGCTCATAAGTCCATCCATCCATCCATCCATCCATCCATCCATCCATCCATCCATCTTCTTCCGCTTATCCAGGGCCGGGTCGCAGGGCCAGCAGCCCAAGCAGAGAAGCCCAGACCTCCCTCTCCCCAGCCACCTCCTCCAGCTTGTCCGGGGGAACAATAAGGCGTTCCCAGGTCAGCTGAGAGATATAATCTCTCCATCGAATCATGGGTCTGCCCCGGGGCCTTCTCCCAGTGGGACATGCCCGGAACACCTCACCCAGGAGGGTGTCAAATACCCAAACCACCTCAACTGGCTCCTTTCGATGTGGAGGAGCACCGGCTCTACTCTGAGCCCCTCCCGGATGGCCGAACTTCTCACCCTATCTGTAAGGGAGGCCAGCCACCCTTCGGAGGAAGCCCATTTCTTCTACTTGAATGCGTGATCCATTTTATAAGTCAATTGTCTTAATTTTGAGCATCTGTAAATGGAAGGCTGTGCATAAAAATGGCCGTAATTCATAAACAGTTAATGCAAATTGGTTGTCTGAACTCGATTCCACTGTAGTGACATGCAGAGGCATAACTAGTAAAGCTGACCCTTGACCTTGTGGATATAAAATGCCAAAACTTCATCATTTTATCCTGTTAGTCACTTCTGCTTTCTCATAATTAATAAATTTGTGTCTTATTTTAAGAAAACAATCACAAGAATGTTACAGACAGATAAGCTGAAAAACTTAAGGCCTCTGGCCATAGCTGTCATTGGCGTGGAAAAATGTAAACACAAGGTGAGAGTAATCTCATTTACACAAAGCAATTTAATCCATGTAAATCCAAGTAGCTGCTGAAGAGCTCTCACAGGTTTTAAGTGCTTTCAGTGTCTCTGTTAAACAGCTTTATGAGCGTGGCGGAAAACAATCAGAGGAGAAATTCCATAGAAAGACTGTATTCCATTTCTTTTTCATGTAACTAACTTATGGTCTCACGAACCCACACACACACACACACACACACACACACACACACACACACACACACACACACACACACACACACACACACACACACACACACACACAGATGTCACAGCCTGTGCCAGCTATGTCCACCAACAACAGGCCCTGTCTGTCAGAGAGCATTATTCGTCACGCCTTATCCCAGTACTTTGCTTTCTTAGTGCCCAAAACAAAACAACAGCATGCTATAGCAACGTCAACGTGATCCCGTGACAGATCTGAAGCAACACAAACGCAGCCGAACTTAAAGTAAATTAGCCTTGCGTGATGAGTCGACCACGTCCGTCACTGTGAATCGCTCAGCTCTCCTCTAAAGCAAAGCAGATGCCATCAGAGCAGGCACTGCGAAAAGGACACTTCATACCACAATGATAAAAACAACAGAGAGCCTTTTATATGAACAGAAAGTAATGTGTAATGGCTTTTTTATGATTACAGATCCAAACTGCTGTCTGGTGGATTACATACTGACAGCAGCTGTAAGACTGAAATGACCTTTCCACATGTAATGTCATGTAATGTCACCAGAACATTACACTCTGATGACACGCCCTTTTTGAGTCTTGAGAGTGTGTACTCGACAGAATGATGAACACGGAAAACAAAACTTCTGGTGCTATCGTTGCAAACACGAGGTCAGCTCTCTGTGTTAATGAGGAAAACACCGGTGTACATTCTTTGTGTGCTTACACATTTTTGAGTCACCTTCATAGACATCTTCCCCTTGCTTTCAAAAACTCTTTGTAAATCCTTGAAAACACGCCAGTGCATAATTCTACACATAGCCATTGCACGTGTCAATGAAGACAAAATTCCTCTGATAACAATATCAAAAAAGGGGATAAATGAGAATTGTGACTGCATTAAACATTAAAAATATATTAAAGTTACCTGTTAACAAAGGATTCTTTTTAAACACACTTGTTGATCATAGCCTTTCAAAGCACCTGTGCAGCTTTTCTTACAAGGGATGTGAACACTGCACTCACCCATTCAGGATAACTAAAATAATAAATAAATATAATTAAATGTAAATGAATAAAAATAATAATAATACTAATAAAAGAAATGCATTTAAAACTTCAAATGCTAACCGAGTCACTCCTGCCTTGGGATTAATAACAGACAATAAAAGGAGAGGAGTTTAATTTGCTAAAAAACAGAACACAGAGTACAAGAGGTATAAATATAAAAGGAAATGGCTGTGCCTCTTGGTAATGTTGGTTTTAGTCCAGTAACATATCCCCCAGGGCAACTGGTTCTTGCTGGTGTTCAAACAGAGCCCAGGTCTGGGGGTAACTGGGAGCATTTGATCTGGAAGTTTCCACTGACCCGGGGCTCCTTGTGCCACTCTGCAGAGGTTATGCTAATGCCTGGCTGGGTCTCCCTCACCGTGGGCCGGCCTTAATGACTCTCAGGATGGAGGGGAGCAGCCAAAAACAAGTCTCCTTGGTGGGTATCTTGTTAAATTAAAGACAGGGGGCCACTCAGGGGACGGTTTGCTAGTCTCTGAACTATTGAAGGACTTGCAGCGGGAAAGTCAAGAAAACCAGCTTCACTGAATAAACAACAGCGGGAGCTCAGCTCGAGGTGGGTTATTTGATACAAACAGGCAAATGAATATGCAAAAAAAACAAAGGTGTCAGTATCTTAAAACAAACATATGCTTATTAGTTTGTAATGCATGAAAATTAGACTGTGCAACGAGAATTTCGTGAATATTCTGATAGATCAGGTGGCGTGAGTCTGACTTTAGGTTATGAGAGGAGGTCAAAGATTGATAACTCGGAGACAATCAAATACGCGTGGGCAGGTGTAAGTGCGGCTGAATAGGTCAGTCAAGGATGTCCAATCTCTACTGGTGTGGAGGTAGGCAGAAAACAAAGTGGGGTGGGAGTGTATAAGATCATTCTTCCCTCACACACACATGCTGACAAACACACCGACCTGCACTCCAAAAACTACTCTCTCTCTCACACACGCACACGCACGCACACACACACACACACACACACACACACACACACACACACACACACACACACACACACACACACACACACACACACCACAAGACTCTTTGCCCTCCTCCATCTCTCTTATTCTAATCTCAAGCTAATCTTTTCTCATTCTTACCTCCCCAAACCGACTCATATTTCACCGCCCGTATCTTTACATTTTCTATTATCCACTACTGAAAAATGTGACCAATGCAGGCACTGTTTTGAAATAAAATATGAATCATCTTAGATAAAGATATGGTGCAGTTACTGTTTATTTATTTATTATGCTTTCTGTTTTGTTTTTTCTAATTCCCAGTTAGCCATCTGTGGCCTGTTTGCTGCGTTTGCCCTCCTCTTCCTTCACTCTGTGAGAAAAGTTATTCTGCCCCCAACTTGCTGACATTTCTGTCAGTGGTACAACTAATTTTTCTCAATTTTTCCCGCTAAAATAAGCCTCTTATTAAAAAAAAAAAAAAGAAAGAAAGAAAAAAAGGAGACTAAGAAGCAGCAATGTCTGTTGACCAGCCAGTGGTGTCTGATCAGATTGGAAACCTAGAATATAACACAGAACACACACACGCACACACACACATACACACCAAGTCCTTGTATCTACAACTCTGCCAGATATATATAATAGAGAGAGAAATAGGAAATATGAAGCCTTCAGCTATAGCGCGGCGGTGTTACATATGAGGGGAGATCCCATCGGTCCGGCTCTGTATTTAGTATTTCTCGAGAGTAATCTTTTGTCATTTTATCACAAGAAATGAAATAATGGGGCAATCCTCTAATGAAAAATGAGACAGTTGCTGCGGCATGGGAGAGACCGAGAGACAAAGAGGACAGAAAGAGGTTCGGAATTTAAGGCTTTCAAGGAGAGCAAGCGCCCTCCTTCTACATGAAAAGTACTGTGCAGGATCAGCAATTAGACTAAATTAAATAAAATCTTATGTGATGTGATTAAAGCAGGAATATATACATACATATATATATATATACACAATCTAAGAAAAAAGTAACAAGTTTTAAAACTGCATTTAAAATTGTGAAAATGAAAATTTAGATGTATGTGTAAAACACTCATTCATAAAGAAAAAACACAGGTCCTTCATTTATACCTAACTATATTATCACAGTTTTTAATGGTGGAGCTGGTTGAACTGGATTAAATTCAACTGAGCTGAGCTCAATTCAAAGTAAATTTAAGCACGTATGCACAAAAATGTATATATGAAAATGTACATTCAATTTACTTAAAATATACAGTGCAGAATTTTATGACCCAGCATTTGGGGTTCTGTTTAAAACATTAATGTGCAGCTAGTAATAAGATTTGTCAGATAAATGTAAAAGAAAAGTAAAAGAAGTAGAATAAAATGTTAATACAATTACCTCAACACTGTGCTTAAGCCAGAGAGCACTAAAGTAAATGTTATTAGAAACATGCTTGTGTTCCGTTGTTATTATGATCACTCAAAGCCTAAATTATGGCAATTCAATTATGTTTTTAGACATGAAAATAATTAAAAACTCTGAGCTGCTTTGAGCGACTGGACTCTGTCTGCTCTGTTTGACTGTTTTTGGTCTTGACGTTTTTGTATCAAAGCCTTGTCAGCGACAAACACCGGCTTCCTCTGCGCTTTGCAAATTGATTACGTCAATCAGTTGTCGCGTGAGGGAAGATCGAATGCTGTCAGAACAATGAAAGAGAAATCTGGACGATGTGCAAAAGTAACAAGTAAACATGTGGGAAGATCAACAATATGGAAATGAGAAAAGAAAAACATAATGACAACATTAACATAAGGAATATATGGAAAACTAACAAGATAGCTCCAGTGACTTACACACCGCACAGCAAACAGGCACACACTTTAAAATATTCAACTTTGCTGCACCTTTGAAAGCCAATCATTTTCAAGCTTAATTTAGATTAAGATATTTATCCTGCTGCAGAGCAGAGATGGAAAGCAGTTGTTTCCGCTTACACACAGACACACACATACACACACTTGTACACGGAGTCTGTTACGCCCTTTCATCTTCTTTACTCGTGTATGTGTCCGTGCATGTCTGCATGCATGCAGCTGCGGGTAAAAGTGTGTGTGACAGACAGTCTCTCCTTCCATGCATCTGTGTTTAATTAAAGGCAGAGTTTTGGCATCCCAAGCCACTGCTGCAGCCCTGTGCGCACACACACACACACACACACACACACACACACACACACACACACACACACACACACACACACACACACACACACAGAAAGAGCCAGGGAGGGAGGCTGGCCCTAATGTGCATAATTAACTTAACCCCCATCACTTGACTTTAAAAGGGCTGTTTGGAGGACTGAGCCAGGCAAATGGAGGCTGGGAGAGTGGTCCTTTATGTCTAAAATATTCATTACTGCATTTCAGAGGATTTTCGAGCATCCTCTGATTTTTGTTTTCTCGTTCGGGAGGACAGATTGTTGCTAAGCACCTCTGAGACGACAAAATAGACTAGTGGGAAATGGGACCAGTCGCCGTTTCAAATAAACACAAAAACACACACACACACGTGCACGCACAGCACAATGGACAAGCCTTCACGCATCTCATGTGATTACACTCTTCCACTTCTGAGTTTGTAACAAGAACCAAGAGTTGGTCTTCGCATGTGAAACATGGTGTACACCGGCCAAGAAAGCCTGACATGACTCCAGCCAAAGAGGAGTTGAGAGCAGGAAGGAGGACAGGAACAGGAGTGACTGGCCAAGAAAATCTCTCGCCCTGAGGCCTGGTCCTTTTCCTCCTCCTCCTCCTTCTCATCCCGCTGTGCCAGTACTGACTGCTACCAGCCACATACTTCACCTCCCATCAGGGTCAGGGCAGCAGTGAAAAGGTCAGCTCGCCGACAGCTGATTGGCCGGGATGGCTGTAGTCGGCGGCTGGTAGCCAATGGGCATCCTGACGCACCTGATGTGACACACACCGCTCCGAGCGTCCTCTCCGCACAACAGGCCAGAGAGGATAGGCACAGCGAAAACAACAAAGCGTGCAGCGCTGCTAACGAAGAGAAACGAGAACAGACTGTCCAGTCCTGCAGCGATGCATGAATCAAAAATTGAAAAGTTTATTAAGTCGCTGTTTAAAATTCTGAGCTTGAAGTGAATGTATGGAGATGTGCAAAAACAAATGGGAAATAAGCATCAATAAGAGCACAGCACTGGGGGAGCCCCACTGAGGGCTGAATTAGACCTCACAGCTGCAGCTGCTGGACCAACTCTCGAGGTCGCCTGCAGGCCACCAGCATCAATTGCTGCTAATGAAGTATCAAACCGACTATGCATGGAATACCGCAGTAACTGTTCATACCTCACTCACTCAGAAAAGAAGCCATAACATGCAGTCTGGTTAGCAAAGCTCCAATCCCCAGATTGTGGTGAAGAAACCCACAATAGCCTTTATCAGCCTCATGAAAAGCATGACAAGTCAATTGAGAAAATTAGAATGGATATATTCATATTTCTGCGTATTAAGCAGTGGGAAATGCATATTCATAATTGTCCAGTTGCTAATTATCCAGTAACAGGAGTGTGTGTGTGTGTGCGCGCATGTGGTTATTTAATGGGTAATTAGCTGAGATAAGAAACTAATAAGCACTGTACCTCAAACACTGGCTCATATTACAGTGAGTCTACAAATGTATCTGAGAAAAAAATCATGTGGACGAAAGAGAAAAAAAACCAAGATGCAGGAGTAAGTCAAAACCACACACACACACACACACACACACACACACACACACACACACACACACACAGCTCGGGGCTCAGTGACTCAGACTGTTGTTTTGCTGCTGTTTTCAAGGCTGCGGC
>VURO01019896.1:14106-29957 GCA_015108175.1 Pelvicachromis taeniatus
TTTCCTAAAAAGAAAAAAAAAGAAAAAAAATTAATATTAAAAAAATATTGCAGACTGTTAAAACTTTTAGTTTAAGATATGGCAGTATATAGCACGCATCCTTTAAATAAACCAATACTATAGTGATGTAGTGATGAAGTACTGAGCCTCTGGATACTAAAACAGTCATGTTCTAAAAACTATCTGTAGAAATTTTGTCTTTTACAATTTAAAAAAAAAAAAAAAAAGAAAAAAAGAAAAAAAAAAAGAAAAGACACTTGTGTAATCAAGACAGATGGTAAATGATACCAGTGCCGGTTACTAATGTTAACACATTTATGTAGTATTTCTGTTTTTTAGCTCATCTCTGCAGTACTTTTGTGAATGCGATTTAATGTCAAAAATGCCAAAGAAATTACTCAGTGGTTTTTATGCAGTGATTTATTGTTTCTCCTCCAGAGGACACGAATTGGGTCATTTTTTATTTTATAAAAGTCCCACTTTGTTTGTACTGTCTCTAGGTAATGAGGCAGCTTCTGTTTTAAAGAAAAATGCATGCAAATATTAAGCATTTAAAACTCTAATATTGAGAGGTTCCTGTAAGACTGTACTAATAAAATTAAGACTAATGTACTGACTGTCTAACCCTTCTGAGTCTGTCTGCTGGAGTTGCACCAAGTGGAGCTCAGGTAAGAGTAGAGCAGAGGAAAAAAAACAAAATACACAAGTTATTTGTTTTTGGCACTCTGATCTTCTAAAAACTAAAATGTGCATTTAAGTGTTTAAGATGTTTTCTGAGTTATTCCTCTGTTAAAATGTCCATCCTGTACACTGACTTTGTGTGAAACCAACAGGAGTCTGGTCTGAAGGTGAATCACCCAGCATCCTTTGCGGTGCGTCTAAATGGAGCCAAAGGCAAGATGGATGCCAAAGTCCACAGTCCCTCTGGAGCTCTGGAGAAGTGTGTCGTCACAGAGCTGGAAAGAGGTGGGTTTGGTTTGGTGATTTCCAGAGGATTTATGGAAATTTCAGTAAAACCAAAGCCACATACTGTGAAATCTCTGCAGCTAACAGACCATTCTGTGCTGTCTTCTAGACAAGTACGCTATCCGGTTCATCCCCAGGGAGAACGGTGTCCACACCATCGATGTCAAATTCAACGGCTCTCACATCCCGGGAAGTCCTTTCCAGGTCCGAGTCGGGGAACCAGGACAGACCGGAGAGCCTGGTCTGGTTTCAGCATACGGATCAGGACTGGAGAGAGGAACAACAGGTGAGTTACTGTTTGACCTGCTGCAGCCTTAAAATGTTCACTTCATAACCCGTGTGAGCTCATTTAGAGCATCAAGCTGAGCAAAGTTCAGTGTGATCTATCCACTGCTCAGTTTTCAGTGCATCCCTGTAACTCTACAATAAAGTTTGACACATACCAGCTTGGAGTTGTACAACAAAACATCACACTTCTTAAATCTTGCAGGTACCCAGTCAGAGTTCATCATTAACAACACTAAGGCAGGTCCCGGATCCTTGGCTGTGACCATCGAGGGTCCGTCAAAAGTAAAGATGGACTGTCAGGAGATTCCCGAAGGCTACAAGGTGCAGTACACTCCCATGGCACCTGGAAACTACCTGATCAGCATTAAATACGGAGGCCCGAACCACATCACTGGGAGTCCCTTCAAGGCCAAAGTCACAGGTAAAATGCTGCTCTTAGTTAATGTTGGTTACAAAAGTTCCTGGATTCAGATCTGCATCACTTCAAAGTTCATCCAAGCCCAAACTGTGGTTTAAAAAAATCTATAAACTACAGGATAAAAACTGCAGATGTCACATAACCTCTTTGACAGAGGTTCATCAACAATAAATTGCCATTAAATGTTGTTGAAAGTTGCCTACTCTGTTACCAGTATTTCATCTGCCTGCACCACCTGGTAAAGATTTTTTTTTTTCTTTTTCCCCTGCCTCTCAGGTCCTCGCCTCGTGAATATAACAAATGCCAGTGAGACATCAACCCTGACTCTGGATTCGGCAATTCGGGCATCCAGCAGCTTCACGCAGAGCGCTGTGCCCAGGCTTGGTGACTCTGACGCCAGCAAGGTGGTGAGCCGAGGAGCTGGCCTGAGCAAGGCCTTCGTGGGCCAGAGGAGCAACTTCACCGTTGACTGCAGCAAAGCAGGCAAGGAGGAACTGCATGTAGAAATCTTTTACCAGAACATTTTAAGTATTTCCCACTCAGTGCAGAGGTTAAAACTCCCAAAGGTGAAGTGACGGATTTAAAAAATAATTTGCTATCATACTTTAAAAGGAAACAAAATAGATATAGAGATATAGATAGGTGGGAGGGAGGGAGGGAGCTGATATCATTAGTTTTACACTTGCATTCTGTTCTTGTAACATACACAGGTAAGAACATGCTCCTGGTTGGCGTGCACGGCCCACAGGTCCCCTGCGAGGAAGTGCTGGTCAAACATGTGGGCAACCTGCAGTACAACGTCGGCTACGTGTTGAAGGAACGGGGCAACTACATCCTCGTGGTCAAGTGGGGAGAGGACCACATCCCGGGCTCCCCCTTCCACGTCACAGTCCCCTGATGAGCCGAGAAGCCTCCATCACTCCTCCTGCATTTTTTTTTTTCTTTCTTGCAACCCATTTGAATTAAAAGTGGACACAACTGTCTAATGAACAAGCTGCTCAGCAACTATTTCTTTGCCAACTTTGTTTTCAGCTCAAATCAAATGATTTTTGAGGATTTTCTGCCTGAAGCAACTCAAATTCACATTTTGAAAGGTTTCCCTCGATGAAGAATGTCAGAATTTAATAACGATAGAGAAAATAAACGCACCACTGAATGGAGACTTTGATCTCTTAAACACTTTTCTGTTAGTGAATCATTGAAGTGAAATGGTAGCTGTACTCTAGTTTCAAAATGGAGCTGTGAATGAAATAGAGAAGCAAACTGACTGAAGAGAAAAGATCTAAAATCTGTCGATTTAAAACTGCCCCGAAATTTTCAATTGGCTCATTTTGCGCTTAAATTTTTATCCTAGTGTATTAACGTTTGCTGGTTTTACATAGGTAGTTCATGCACCTACACATCAGCTGGTGTTGAACTGAATGTTAAGTTTGAACTGAAACAAGTGGATTCAAAGCATTTAAATACCCATGTGTAAAATAGATATGCGTAACTAGAATTTCACAGGACAAAACTCGGTAGGGACACTCTGTAGAGGCACTTAGCATGAGGTTTCTTAATGGTTTAAATGCATGTTAAAGAGAATGTGCTGCTGGTTTAGCTGGGAACTGGGCGGTTATTGCCAGATCTATGCAGAACCTTTGCTCAACAAAATTACTGAACCACTGTGATGGAAAAAAAAGTGATCATCTCAAACAAACCTCTCAAGAAAGAACTGGAGCTGTTGTTTTGTGTGTGTGTGTGTGTGTGTGTGTGTGTGTGTGTGTGTGTCATTGATTAATTTACTCCAAGACTAACTAAACTGTATCCTAACTACTGATGTTTGTTTCTTGTGCCCTGAACTAGCTGCCAGAGTCCCGCGCGTACTAAAGGTTGCCATAACGAGTCAATGATTGAGCTGCCTTCACACTACTGTTTCCTGCACTGTTCGACAGACTACTTAATTATGTGCTGGAGTTTAGATGTCCTTCCATATTCTCCTGTTCCTCCTCGTATTTTCACACGAGCAGATCTGACTCGGTTCTGATTGAAAACATTTCAAATCGAAGCTGAAAAATTAAAGGTCAGAACTTCAGTTTGTGTGTAAATCTGGAAATCTACATGAATTTAATATTGTTGCCTTATCACTGCTACTTTTGATACTCGAGATGAAAGTTGTGGGTTTTCTTTTTTGTTTTTGTATGTGGGGATAGAGGGGGAAACTTCTCATTTTGTATTGGGGAATTGGTGTTTTAATGTGAAACTAAACCCTGAGATATGATGTACATTTGATAATTAAAATAAAGAACCGTTAAGATGTCAGTCAAGTGTTTTTATTCCGGTGATATCACGTCTCCAGCTGCCTTCCAGTTTTATTGGATTGGCACAAATGCAAGTGGAAAGCTCCCTTTTATTTGGCAGGCAGGAGTTTTTATGACCGACTCTGAGTGCCAAATGTTGGTGTGCTTAATTTTATTTTTTTATAGCAGGGTTATTGTGCCACAATTTGTGCTGGGAGTGACCAGAATAGGCAGGATTAGAAATGAATAGAGGGGCAAGAGAAAAATATAATATAAATATTATGTACAGTGTGGTGTTTTTTTGTTTTTTTTTTTAAATTTAAATTAATGCACCTAATAATTCCTCATTGTAGCAAAAACACCATAATCTGCTCATTTTTCATAAATATAATCCTCGTTCCTCAATAAGATTTGCTGTCACAAAATGCCTGGAAAATATATTTGAGTATTTTTGGACTAATTTATTACAAATTAAATACAGCATTCTTTAAATATCCTTTCCACCCAAAGCTAAAGAAATCTCCTCTATAATGATCTTAATCTATCCAGTGCCTTTTAAAGCTAAGACTTGGTTTAAAGTACAATTAATGTGCTTTCTGTAAAGGGTAAGAGCAGAACATCTCATTGTTTCAGGTATTCTGGAAATGGCTCAGTGAGTGGTTTAAAAACACACAAACCCATTTATGGTTGATAGAGCTAATATATTTGATGTGATAGTGAAAAAAAAATATAGACCTTAATATATAAAAGGTACAGAGACCTGCCCATCATCACTTGAAGATAAAGGTAATGAACTATAGACATTTCAGAAATCTTGGTTCTTTATTGGGGAATAAATAAATGAAACGTTTCTGCCTTTATATTGTTTGTTGCCCATTTGTGTTTGTTTCTGTAAGTGTTAAATGTCTTATTAGCTCATTAGGTATATTCTTAAGGATCGCCTCACACCGTTAAAGTGATATTTGTGGGGGAAAAAAACAAACAGCTGAAGTAAAGTCATCATAAAACAAGTGTGAAGCAAACGCACTGCCAGAAATGTCAAGTTTTAGTTTTCCAACTTTCTCCCACATCGGATGTTCTATTAACAAGCCCTGATAGACTGACAGTACCTCGCAATTACTGTTAAACATTGAATGAATAAGTAACACATCTACCATCTAAATATTTTTCACAGTTGATGGTTAACAGTAAAACACACCTTTGTTCTTGTTAAACCGTAATCTTTCCATCATCCAAACCACAAACCTTCTTCCTCTGAGAACAGCACAAGCAGTGCGAGAGAGAAGATTCATCTTAAGGACAGGAGACTGACAGAGAGACGACAACAAGAACAAAGTGTATTTTCAGCTTCTCTCTGAGAAAAGATGTCTTTCAAGTCTGAGGAGGATCTTTCCTGCCCCGTCTGCCATAACATCTTTAGGGATCCTGTTTTCCTGTCATGCAGCCACAGCTTCTGCAAGACGTGTCTGAGGAACTGGTGGGCACAGAAGAAGGAACAGCAGTGCCCAGTCTGTAAGAATGTATCTGAACAGAGTGACCCACCCTGTAACTTGGTCTTAAAGAACCTCGCCGAGGCCTACTTACAGGAGAGAGATCCGAGTGCTTCAGTAGAGTCTGAGGATCTCTGCAGTCTTCACCATGAGAAACTCAAACTGTTCTGTCTGGACCATCAGGAGCCAGCATGTGTCATCTGTCGTGATTCGAGAGCACACGTCGACCACAAGTTCAAACCCATCGAAGAGGCTGTGCAGGATCACAAGGAAGAGCTTCAGAAATCCCTGAAACCGTTACAGGACAAACTGAAGGTCTTACAAAACATGAAAGGAAACTTTGATCTAACAGAGCAACGCATTAAATTCCAAGATCAACACATAGAGAAGCAGATTAACGAGCAGTTGAAGTTTCACCAGTTTCTAGACGAGGAAGAGAGGGTCAGGCTCACTGCTTTGAAGAAGGAAGAGCAGCAGAAGAGTCAGAAGCTGAAGGAGAAGATTGCGGCTCTGAGCAGAGAGATGCCAGCTCTTTTACAAACAATAAGAGCTGCAGAGGAGGTGCTGAGAGCTAAAGATGTCTCATTCCTGCAGAACTACAGAGCTGCACTGAAAAGAGTCCAGCAGTATCCCTCAATGAATGATCAGCTGGTCACAGAAGCTCTGATTGATGTAGCCAAGCACCTGGGCAACCGGACTTACAACATCTGGAACAAGATGAAGGGGGTGGTCACTCACGCTCCTGGGACTCCAAACGCTGCTCATCCAGAACTCTCTGTCTCCGAAGATCTGACCAGTGAGAGACACCAGCTTCGTGACATGCCAAAAAGGTATCCAGTTTTTCTGTCTATACGAATTCCCACTAAAGGATGTGGTGGACTCCAGCAAGGTCAGTATTCCTGACCTTGGGATTTAGGAGAAAAATAAAAGATCTTAGATGGTGATTCATAGTATTAGGACACTATTATTATCTGCTTTGATGACTTAATTCTCACTGGGTTTAATCTGATGTCAGCCATCTGACGATGATTTATGTTTTTAATGTGTTCCCAAGTATTGGACGAAGTACAATGTCCAGTCTTATCTTCTTTGTAAAATGTATTTCCAGGTTGTGCTGAAATTCACATATATATATTTTTTTAAGTTGGCACCTTTTAAAATTAATCAAATTACCCCTTATGAGTAAGCACTTGGCAACAGTGGAAAGGAAAAACTCCCTCTTAACAGGAAGAAACTTCTAGCAGAACCAGGCTCAGCCATCTGGTGTGACTGGGTATTGGTGAGGGGAGGAAGACAGGACAAAAAAACATGCTGTGAGAGAGAGCCAGAGATTAAGAATTAGTAATGATTAACTTTAGAGTGGTGTATAAACACATAGTGAGTGAAGAAGAAACATGTAGACCTAGATCTATTGGAGTGTAACTAAGGGAGGATTCAGGATCACTGATCCAGCCTTAACTATAAGCTTTGCCAAAAACAAAGCTTTAATCCTAATCTTAAAAATAGAGAGGGTATCAGGTTACCCAATCCAACCTGGGAGCTGGCTCCACAGAGGAGGGGCTTGAAAGCTGAAGGCTCTGCCTCCCATTCTACTTTACTAGGAACAACAAGTAAGCCTGAAGTGCGAAAGTGAAGTGCTCTAATGGGGTGATATGGTATTATCAGGTCTTTAAGATAAGATGAAGACTGATTATTTGGAACCTTGTATGTGAGGAGATGGATTTTAAATAATATTCTGAATATAAACAGGGATCAATGAAGAAATATCTCTTTCCAGTTGGTGTAAACTGGTCAGGTGGTTTTAGCTCAAATATCTGGTCCTTTTGATACCTGGTCGCTGCACAGGTTCGTACTGTTGTACCCTGAGAATCAGAGTATGTGCTGATTATCTCTGATCTTTCAGTCCCATCAGGTTTTGGATTCTGTCCACTCACGATGCCAGCAAAGTACGAGTCAGCGGACCCGGGCTGACCGGCAGCATCTCTGCCACATTTCCTGTTGAGTTTAACGTTGATGCTAAAGATGCTGGCCAGGGCCAACTGAGCGTGCTCATCACGGTCTGTATCAGACACACTTATAAGCATACACAAATGAAAGTAGACCCCACACTGACTGTTCTTCACATCCATCCTCTTCAGGACCAGGGTGGTAAACATAAGCAGGTCAGCATCCATGACAACGGTGACGGTATATACTGGGTATCATACGTCCCTGACCGTGCTGGCTGGTACACCATCGTTATAAAATATGGTGGTGATGACATCCCAGCATCACCTTACAGAGTCCGTGCTACAGCAACTGGTGATGCCAGCAGGTGCGCCATGACTGGTATGTGATTGCTTAGAGTCTGACATTAAGCATCCCATTTTGTTTTAGCAATTTGATTTATTTATAATGTGTCGTCCCCCAGGTCCTGACATGCATCCCACTTTGGCTTCTGGTGATGTGAATCTGTATCCCATTTCAGTGCCAGCACCGTTGGAAGAACGCAGCCCTCATTTGCCGCATGTTGATGGTTATCTGGACTGCAGCAAGATCTGCAAAGTCCACAAAGACCATGAAGCCCGCTAAAACCAGAAGTGAGCAGCTGTTAGAGAGCATAGTCTAACTTTTACTTTAGAAAACTGAAAATGATTCCCATTAGCAACACAATTAAAACAATTAGCTAATGTAGTTAATAAGACTAGTGTCATTTCACAATGACAATATAATATGGTCTACATTAAAAATTATATTACCACACAAATTTCATGGTTGAATTAAAAAAAATATAACTTTTTATATGGCATCTTTGAAAACAAAGTTACAAGAGATACATGTAAAAGAAGATAACAATGAGTAATCAAGACAATGAAAAATTGGTCAATTACAAGCTAATATAAAAAAATTAATTACATTAAAAAAGATCACTAAGGCAAGATGATTTTGAATTATTATGAAAGACAACAAATACTCAAAGTGGAGGTGTGGAGGCATAGGAAAAGCCTGAAAGAGATACTCTTCCAAAGAATGGCAGTAAAAGCTGGATTTTCCTTTGTTCTCAGACGGGACTGGGGGATAGCAGAGCATTGTCTGAGGACCTCAGGTTACAACCTGGCTGTACGGTGTGAGAACATCTCAAATATACTTTGGTGCAAGCCCAGAGTGGCCAACAATAATAATAATAAAAAAATCTATTCTATAAATTAATAGGTAGCCATTAATAGGCGTTGCTGTGAATGTGGGACCAGGACCAGTGATGATTATTTTGTCTTGTGCCCATTTAGCTGCTGTACCATCCACTGTTTAATATTATGGATATTGTACACTGAGTTTAACAATGTCCTTTGGATCAAAAGACATGTACAGCTGTGTATCATCTGCATAGGTGTGAAAACTCAAACTGTGGTTGTGGATGATATAGTGCATAGATTTACCCCCCCCCCCAAAAACAAACAAACAAACAAACAAAAAACAACAACAACAAACAAACAAAAAACAGGCACGCTCCAAGGACAGACCCCTGTAGGTCATCTTCATGGAAGACAATATCTATTGTATAAGTCAGTAAAGCTTTGGAGAGAAAGGAACATTTGGAAATGGTCCAAAAGTTATCCAAGGAGTTAGAGTCCAGAGAGGGGATTTTCAAAAGAGCTTTTATAATTGTGTTGCAGGTTCAATGACAGATGTGTGAACTGTCTTTAGGAACCTCATAGGTAAGATATCCTAGGCACCTGAAGAGGGGTTCATTCTGTCAATCAATAATCTTGAACTTAAAAAGTGATGTCTGTTATGATGCTGATGAAAAAAAAAACTAACAAAAGATAAAAGCTTAAAAATTCAAAGAATTTCTCCATTGAGGGTTTTATACCAACATTTGTTGAAGCCATTCATTACATAAAAAAATCAACTCCTGGATATGTGCTTGTTCCTTTCAATAAAGTCCAAAAAATGCTCTGGAATTTTTTGTCTGCATTTAACTCACTGACTATGCTTTAGTCAAAATCTGTGGTACATTTATTTACATTTCAAATCTTGTTGTACATTCTACTCTACAAGGCTTCATCTCTGGGACAAATAATGTTATTTGTATGTTCAAAAGGCCATCCACAGTTTCATCACAGGTCCATATCCACAGAAAATTCAGTTTATACATTAAACTTAATAATTTGTGACTGCACTCTCTGCAACAGCCAGGAGACTCTGCTCATTGTTCAGTAAGTAGACTCGCCTGTCAAATAAGAGGTCAACTTAATAAACTAAACTCAAAATAACAACTACTAAGATCTCAAGCATACATAAGACAAACTGACCTGCCGAAATGGCGCATGAGAGAACTTAAATATTGGTTTAGCTACACGCACAATTACCTGTGTTTTGCTGCCCATTTTATTTCGAATCTGGCGCGAACCGGTGAGCCGGTTCCTGAATCAGTCACGTGGTACGGACTGCCCGCGAGGCCTCGAACGTCACTGCATACGTAATCAAAGCAAGCTTCGATATGCGCTTCACAAAAATTCCTTTGAGATTACCCGACACACGGTTCGAAGCTTAGACACACAGGACACATCACTACCAGTTTGTACACAACTGAAAGTAGATGATCACAGAATTTTTTTCTTTGGTTATGGAAAACCCCCTCAGAGTATCTAGATTATAAATATGAAAATACCAGTTTATAACCAGATTATAAACAGGTAGGTCAGATTAGAACTTGCCAGAAAAAAAAAAAGTGTTGGGTTGGTTCAATACTGACAATGTTACCCACAAATAACTAGCAAGTGATGGTGGCTGCAGTAAAGCCCTGGCAGAACATCTCACGGGAGGAAGCATTTACCGATGTCCGGTTCTGTTCTAGATTTCAAGTGTTATAGTATTATACTTCAAGAATTTCATCCAAGTATTTCTTTTTTTTTTTAATCTGTTAGTTTTTCCAATTATCTTTGAGCCTCTAAAACTATGGTACTGTTTATAAGATAAGTAATGTTTTTGTGAAACCCCTTGAATTCAACCTTAAAAGGTGCAGGCACATCTTCATTGTGGTGTACAAAAGGCAAAACTACAAAAATTGCGTAACTGTTCTAAAATGTATGAACTCACTCTGAAAGTCCTTTACCCTTGCTGTGGCAGAGAGCAGTTCAGTGGCCATCTCTTGTGCTTTAGCCTGCAGTAGAAAGCTGTCATGTGTGTTATTCCTCCAGATTACAAGTGAAGGGAGTGCTGTCTAATTATGACATAGTGCAGTTAGTGTGTGTCACTCTCCCTAATGATAAGTGACTAGAGACAGAGGATAGGCCTTGTCATACACCCCACATGTTTTATTCATATCAACTGTACAAGGAAACTGCATTGTGCCAGACAAGCCTGATTCTCGCTTGATCTGAGGAGAGAAACTTCATTTTGGGGAATAGTGGAGTGGAATCCAGTTTATTTTCTTCATCCTTTAATAATGTAGCATATGTTGTCTTTTAAACATTTAAATAGATGAAATTATATATTCCTGTGTTGTTTGGCTTACATAAGCTAGCCAAGTAACTTTGGCAGATACACATGTTTCTTGACCTTCAGTTTGAAATATGTATCACTTTACTTTACTAACCATATGAATAGAAAATGGCTTCAAGAATGTATTTATCATGCACCATTGAGCACATGCATATGTTTGGGCAGTATTTGGACATATCAAAATGCTTCAAAGTCAACATATAGTCCATTCACAGAATTGTTTTTCAATGAAAAGGGTCCCCTTTTTCCATGGTGTTAAGCAGTAAGCTCAACCCCATTCACGTGGCAGACGTATGTGCTTTTGTTTCTTTGTACCTCAGAAATAGCCTCCCTGATTCACCCGCTCACTAACCACATTCGGCACTGATAGTTTGGACGTGTTTCTTTAAAGTCTTATTCTTTGTTTGTTGCCATATGTGTTTAGTCCAACTTAGTTTCCTATGAATTGTGTTTACAGCATGTCCTTACTAATCTCACTAAATCCCATTGGCCACAGTCAACAGGAAAGCATCTTTTAAGTCTCATGTCTGAAGAGACAATAGAAGAATGATAGGAACTAATCTCTCCATGGAGGTGAATGAAAGTTCTTGCAGGGATTTGCAGTTAATATTTTTGTACTCAGAGCTGGATCTTCTCATTCACTGGTTAGGATGGGATTTACTATCCACTTGTTATTCTTGTTGGTGTATAGAGTCGCTAGCTGAATCAGAGTCCATTGGTCAGACTGCTCACCTAGCATCAAAGAGCAATGTCTCAGTGCTTAAAGTGTAGCCAGTATATTCAGAAAAGCAGACATCCTGTTCAATTTTTTTGATATTTTTTTCACGACTAAAAATAGCTAGTTAGCTCTTAAAAAGTTATATTGTTGTTAGCCTATTGTTTTGAGTAGAGATGTTCTAATCCAATACACAGTATCGGTCCGATCCTGACCTAAATTACTGGATCAGATATCAAGGAGAGATAAAAAAAAAAATGTAATCCGATCCTTTAAATATCACAAAAGCAACTCACAAACATTGCAACATGGAGTAACCCTGCTCTCAACCCTAGCACGTTGGAGCAGTATGTGTCATGTGATAGAGCCGCTGTGGTGTGCGAGAACTGTCGGCGGTCAGGAGTTACTTCACACTGAAGGTATTTGGAGCCTCGCTACGTGCTGCCAAACAGGCATTTCATCTCCGAGTAGGCTATCCCAGAGAAGTAAAGCAAGTGTGTAAGCTCATTTCTGAATGTTGGAACGTTAAGCTTAACCGATATATGGAGCTCGGACGTCTGTGCGTTGTCATTGCTAAGTCTGACTATACGATAGATAGACTCAAGTTTTACAAAAAGCAGTGCTGCAGGCTAAACAGTTTCATGGTTCGAAAAAAATGCTGAAAAACACTTCTTTTCATACTTTAAGTTAAGTTTTGTATAGAAATTACACAAAATTCAGTCTCAGGTTAAATGTGATAGTAACAACTTACACTGACATCCATTTGATAAAAGATGAGTGACATGAAGCCATGTTGGCATTTATCTGCACTGCTTTCCACTCTGGATGTCTATTTATGTTCAGCTTTAAGTATAAAAGGGTCCATTATGCAATTTTTGCTTTTAAGTTGTTGAACATAAAAAAATATTTTGTGCTGATATTGCACTTCTTTTTTCCAGAACCAAACAGTTTGTGAAATCTGCATAAAATTGCATTTTTGAATTACTTTTTGAATATTAATTTAAAAATTTAGATTTAAAGTTCTGCTAAAAGTTTAAATAAAAAGATCAGTATTGCTGTACTGTGAAATATTTTGGGTGTAGTGTATTTTTTGCATACAGGTGTAATAGAATAGCTTTAGCGTTTGTTTTTTTTAAAACTTCAGTATGAATTTATACAAAATGCAGAAAGACATTTAAAAAACAGTTTTGTTGATTGTAAAATAGACTATATCGAATTCATATCAGTATCGGCAGATATCCAAATTTATGATATCGGTATCGGACATAAAAAAGTGGTATTGTGCCGTCTCTAGTTTTGAGATTGCATTTCGGCAAAACAAGCCCTCTTTAGCTCTCTGCACAGTGCCTAATTGTGTGCAACTAAAAGAAAAGTGGCTCATCAGTGCTAAGACTACAAGCAAACTTCCAGGACCAAACATGTTGTTCTTTGTCCAAAGAGCCTGTATTCATCTTGAAGTTTGTGCTTGTATGGATGTTCTTCCACAGTGTGTCTTTGTCCTGTCTTCCTCACCTCACACCTAGCTGGTCGTGGCAGATGGCCACGCCTTCCTGAGCCTGGTTCGGCTGGAGATCTCTTCCTGTTAAAAGGGATCTTTTCCTTCCCATTATTGCTAAGCAGCTTGCCCATAGGGGGTCACCTGATTGTTGCGGTTGTTCCCCCCCCCCTTGTATTATTGTAGGCTATGAAGTGCCTTGAGGCAACTGTTGTTGTGTTTTGGTTACATATAAATAAAATTGAATTAGTAGTCATGGGCATGTTGGTAATAAAGAAATATGACTCGTGTGTTTATAATTTATTCACTAGTTTTAGTTGTGTGGTTAATTATACGGAACAGGATTAGGGCCACTGGAGAAAAGTCTGACTTATACAAAGTCAGAAGCTCAGAATTCTGACTTTAATCTTAGAATTCTGAGAAAAAAGTCAGAATTCTGAGATTAAATTCAGAATTCTGAGATTAAATTCAGAATTCTGAGAAGAAATTCAGAATTCTGAGATTAAATTCAGAATTCTGAGATTAAATTCAGAATTCTGAGAAGAAAGTCAGAATTCTGAGATTAAATTCAGAATTCTGAGATTAAATTCAGAATTCTGAGATTAAAGTCAGAATTCTGAGAAAAAAGTCAGAATTCTGACTTTAATCTCAGAATTCTGGAAAAGGAAATCTCCAGTAGCCCTAATCCTCTTCTGTAAAATTAAATGGTTAAATTCAATTTTCATGTATTTAATGTACTAAAATCCCAATATCTGTCTGTCGTAGGGCTAACATTTCACTGTGAAGATCTCTAAATAGAGTGCATCTCAAATTACACCCACTCTCTGACTAAAAGTGGGGTTGCCACTTTTAATATTGAATCAGTTTTTCCTTTTATTGTTCTAAAGATAAGGTTGGATTTTTGAATCATCTTTTCACACTGTGAGCGTGCTTTTACTTATGGCAAATTAACTTACCTTTTTGTTTTTCTGTGATTGTCTGTTAAGCTTGACTTAGTTCTGTTTCCTTCCTTTTTTGTTACTTTTCCTTAGAATTTGAAATATTTGTAGTTTTGTTTTTCCAATTTCCCAGAAACCAATTCAAGTGCTAAACGTCAGCAGAACATCTTTACAAGACAAAAAAAGAGTACCTGTTTTCTCTGTCAGAATTCAACAGACAATTGTGACAACTGCCTCTTTTATGAACCCTGTTTGTTTAGTGTTTACTATATCCCGTCTCTCCTCATTACCTCAGACGCAGAATCATTTCCAGATGTACTCCTGCATTATTCAGCTGTCCACTATTTTTTTTTTTGCCAAGTATTCTTTTTCTTTCTCTCTTTTACTCTCTTTACCCCATCACCTCATTTGTGTATCAGATTGGCTTTTGTTACTTCAACTGTGATTTGGAAAATGTCAAGTATACAGATTGCTGCCATCTTTGCAATGTAAACCTATTGTTCTTCAATCCCGTATAATCTCCCCTTTATCTTTGGTGTAAACTGATGGAAATCTCGTCCACTTGCTACGAGAAGTGTACTCCACGCATTAAAAGGCAACACTGCATGCATGCAGTAACACTTCAGTATACCTTTGCCAAGGTATACTGAAGTGTTAAGCTGTGGCCAGGATAAGAAATGTCTCTGAGTTTGCTCTGAGTAGGTCGTGTGTCCAACACAAAAGCCTTTTTTTCTTTTTTTAAGTTATACAACTTAACATCCCATATTGCCATGTTTGTACTGTAAGTGATAAATTCACAGATGACTATCAGGTGCCATTTTCCCACCCCGTGAGTCAGCTTTCATCATGTTCCAGGAGGTGAGAAGCCTTCCCAGCATTACAGACACAACAGTTGCAATCACCTCCCCTAAATACCTCATTCACTGACATAAAGTGGCGTCCCTGGATGTCTCCGACAGACTGTGACTCCACAGCAGATGATTCACTGGTGCTGTAGCACCACTGGCTGGGTTCACAGTGTGTTCAGGAAGGGTCTGTCGATCATGCAAAAGTGGTAAATTAACCATTAACCCACTTTATCGTCATCCCGGCCAACAGAGAACAGATGGTGTTGTCAGAAGATCTTGTACTGTAGCGGTCATATATTTTTTTAATATGATTTAAGTGCTGGAGCTGAGGAGAGGCAAAGAAATACTGGAGCTGTCTCTTGTTAGCCAGGTAGGCTTTTGATCCTCGTACTTACCCCAGTGGAGGTAGTGGCAATGTCAACTTTTATTTTTGCAAATCAATTTGTTAACAGAAGACATTAGTAAAAATAACTGCATTATTAACTATTAATGTATTTGATGTTATTGTTTTCATTTTAAATCATGAGAAAGCTTGGTTTTGATACGTTGTATAAGCACACGGTCAGTCAAACATTTAACGTACAATTCTAGAAGAATAGAAAGATAGCGATCGCAGCAGGCAGATTCACCTCTGGGCACCCCCTGACACATGAATGTAATACATGACTTTTTGAGTTTTTGAGACCTCTACGTCATTAGGGTAAGCAATAGAGTGCACAAAAATCCCAGATTTAGCAAATGTGATGCAAATTAAAACACACACACGCACACGCGCGCACACACACACACACACGCACACGCGCGCACACACACACACACACACACACACACACACACACACACACACACACACACACACACACTTTCCTCTTTACAGTATAGTGCTTAAGAATGCTTTTAACTCTTACTCTTCACATGTTATATTAAGAG